>SDVV010003425.1:0-21416 GCA_016164225.1 Gammarus roeselii | reverse complement strand
ATTAGATACAGGGGGAGACATGCGAGCTAGAGTGGGGACGGAGGGACTGTATTAGATACAGGGGGAGACATGCGAGCTAGAGTGGGGACGGAGGGACTATTAGATACAAGGGGAGACATGCGAGCTAGAGTGGGGACGGATGGACTATTAGATACAAGGGGAGACATGCGAGCTAGAGTGGGGACGGAGGGACTGTTTTAGATACAGGGGGAGACATGCGAGCTAGAGTGGGGACGGAGGGACTGTATTAAAAAAAGGGGAGACATGCGAGCTAGAGTGGGGACGGAAGGACTGTATTAGATACAGGGGGAGAACTAAACGAAGGGAATGAGTTGAACGAGGGATGTTGCTGCCTAATCAACTTTTCTCTTAACCCGACGTCACCTCTGAAGGATACATGAGCGGTAGTTGTCGTTGAACCAGTTGAGAAGTATAGTGAACACTGCAGGGTAACCATTTTTAGTCTTACAATCTCAATCTATTGCTTCCGCCCCTAGGTTCAATTTGGTTGATTTGATTGCTACATTAACATTTGATGTCGAGACGGGTAGTTATGGGACTGCACGGGAAAAGGTAATGGTTGTTATGAAATGATGAGACTTAAAAGCATGTTATCGTATGCATGTTGATGTAAATCATTACCTCACGTTCACAAGGTCCATGATGTGAACTAATGACCTTGCCAGCCCTGCTGTATAAGCTGAAGCCTTATATTGATAGTTAAGACGACTGTCAACAGGCCCGTGATGAGTTCAACTGATACGGTGCCTGAGTCAGACTGCACCATGCTTGGAAACCCAATCACATGGACGGCCGTGTGATGTATTTAATGTGCCAAGTACTATCGTGCTCGGTAATGCGGCATGGATTTTCAACCGATAAACTGGTCCGCATTAGAGCTAAGTAAATATGTCGATAGAGTTTTGTTGGATTTTTGGCTTTGCATCTCACGAGCCTAATTTCCCAACGACGCCCGCCGCGTGTCGATCACATTAAAGATAATTTCACGATCCTGGAATGGTGAAGGTTCTTGCTGCTGTATCCTGCTGCTGTATCCAGCAGTAACGCAATAGGCTTTGAGGCACGAACGACTGAAGAGAAGTCGATGTTACAAGTCAACGTTGCTGCGCTTGCCTTGGCGAGTTTTCAGACACGCCGCATTGAGGTTTTAAAGTTATGAAGGTTTTATGAATTTGTTACCTCCAATGGTTTGATTTTGTCAATCCTGGAGAAAATTAATCTATTCCCTTGAGCCTAAAGGCAGGATCTCGTTTGGTCAATAGAAGCCTTTTGGATTACGGGGAGCTCAAACTCGTCCGAGCTCCGATCGAGGAAGACCTTTCAATCTAAATCCTAAGGGCTCAACACTGAGCCCTTAGGCTTTAGATTAAGCGCAGACGCTCAACCAGCAAGGCTGTGTGACCAAACCTGCTCTCTCGCAGACGCTCAACCAGCAAGGCTGTGTGACCAAACCTGCTCTCTCGCAGACGCTCAACTAGCAAGGCTGTGTGACCAAACCTGCTCGCTCGCAGACGCTCAACCAGCGAGGCTGTGTGACCAACAAACCTGCTCTCTCGCAGACGCTCAACCAGCGAGGCTGTGTGACCAACTAACCTGCTCTCATGCAGACGCTCAACCAGCAAGTCCGTGTGACTAAAGCACAATGGTTTCAACTCTCGCTGCAATGTAATCTCTTAACCTGTCATGTCATGGCAGTTACCCGTACGAAAATATTGTTGTATCTAAAATTTATTATGACAACAATCGTGCTCTCGACTAAAGAAGATGCCTCTATTAACAATGGCATGCAAACCTTGGCTGGCGAGTAATTTAGGCTACCACTTTTTTTCTATAGCCATTTCGAGTATCTGCACTCGAGGCAAAATGATTTTAGAGAAATAACGCTTTATTTACCGCGGGGAATCCTGACAGCGCTGGTGCTCTATCGTCTCTCCCCTACCCTGTGTGCACTTCTGTTTTTTGGAGTGGATGGATGATTATTCATTTTATAGTTCATTAACAAATCTATTTTAGTATGTTATTGTTTCTTATTTCGTGGGATCTTATTATTCATCTATGCCCTTCATCATGGTGATGAATTTTGCATTGGTTTCAGTCTGGTTGAGATTAGGTGTCCCAGGGAATGGAGGGTACTCATGGGACCCGCGGGACTCGGGGGGGATCCATTGGAATCGGGAACCCGGGGGACTTGGGGGCACCCGCTTGGACCCTTCAGGAGACCTTTGAGACGTTTAGACTCATTGAGATCCTCTCGAGGCCATTCTGAATCCTGGAACCTCTGCTCTCCCCTCACCAGGCCGAAAAGCCTGTACACGAAATAATGTATGTGAAATGCATGAGTTGGAAAATTCGTCATCACAGTCCACAAGATTGCTGACGCAGAGGAGGAGAGTTGCTTCAATTCTGATCGAGGTGCGTCGATCAGTCGAAACATGAGGCGAGTCGAATTGGGTGCGACGAGCAGAGACTGGCCGAAATGATTCGAGACGAGCAGAGATGAACTGAAACGAGGGTACTAGATGTACCCGGGAGCTCGGGGGACTTCAAACTGTTTTGGGACCGTAGGGAACTCTGTCACCCCTCCCCCCACCCCGCTCCCATTATGAAATGCTCGAGTAGAAAAATAAGTTGTTAGTCCACCGGATAATTCGTGCAGGAAGAGAGAGCCGCGTCGAGGCTGGTCGAGATGAGCGGAGACAAGGGGACTCGAGGGACCCGGGAGCTCGTGGGACTTGGGTTGCCCTCCGGAACCCATCGGGATCTTTTGGGACCAGAGGGACCTCGGCTCCCTCCTCTCCACCCTATCCCTCTAAACAATAAGTGTGATGTCAATAATCTCAGCATTTTGTTTAGCCCATTATGAACCTGCCCTTTCTTTCCTCTTCACGATCCACAATTTTGTCCTCTTAAATAATGCTGATGTGTTTGTGCGAGGTGCCTGTTGTGATCTTATGAAAAATAGTTTTTTTCAGTCTGTTCGCTCGCACGTGCACGGGCAATATGTAATTTCTGTGGTTGACCTCCAACGCGTAGCTATAAACGTTTGGCGTTGCGGTTAGCGTTGATCTGGTCCGTGAAGCCGGGGACAATTCCGACAATACATACTGTATGCACTGGCGTCCGTATATATTACTCTTTGGGTGGATGGAAGCGGGGATTAGCTTAGTTTGAGTCCTTATCTTACTTGAATTAATAAATTGTACCGTAACTGAACTAGACCGCGTAGCTGTAAGCCTTGTTACGTTGCTGTCGGAGCTTACTTTGTCCGTGTAGCTGTACACCTTGCAAGAGTCTCGACGATGCTACCTGTGCGCACTGGCGTGCGTACATATTACTCTTTAAGTTCTAAACGATTAAAAGCAGCGATCAGTTCCGTTTAAACGTTTCACTTGTGCGCACCAGCGTGCGTCTGACAAGACTGAATATTTGATCTAAGTAACCGCCCTACGGGGTAGTCTGCATTAACTTCGCGTTGGGACTCCGGTGGAACATGAAAGCAAATACAAATTGATCCAAGTTTGACAACGGTATTTTTCTCGCACAGAGCTGTACGAGTCTACTGGAAACTATGATCGGCGAGCCCTACGGGGAGAGATAGGACTCTCGTTGAGGCTCCGGTGGAAGCGAGGCTTGAATCAAATCGACTCAACGTTGCAGTATCGTTTTTAACAAGCGTGCCTCGTTGGCCGTCTCTCTCCCTCGTTGGCCGTCTCTCTCCTCTCGTTGGCCGTCTCTCTCCCTCGTTGGCCGTCTCTCTCCCTCGTTGGCAGTCTCTCTCCCTCGTTGGTGCATTCCTAACAAACTTCCTAAACATTTCTAGACAAGACGTGGTCCAATTTTTTTTCTTACTCTACGGAGGCAGGAAGTTCTGCATTGTTGTCGTCCTGCCTGCTTGCATGGCCCAGCCAACTTGGTGGTGCTTGTTGACGCAAACTTTCTTCACATTAGTGTTTTGAATGCGTTGTACCGCCATTGTCTTAATAGGCCAATGTATGTAGAAGTGAGTGTTCTGCCTGTCCATGTTTCCATCGAAGGAAGTTGACTCTTCAAACTCTCACTCGCGTCATACAGGGACAAACGTGAGTTGGAGCTCGACGGTAAACTTGCCCAAATCCGTTCGACTTGTATTTGGGTATGAACGAGGGTTCGGGTCATTTTCGAACCCAATTGACTGTTGCGTTGATGGGCTTCAGTCCTATTTCATTGGGAGTTAGAGGCAATGAACTAGTGTGGGAGACTTTAATTTGTTATTGAAGATTACCACCCATAGCAATGTTTTAAGCACGTTGTAGGTAGTCTAATTCACCCCTAATCGTGGTACGCTCTGTAATTCACTGCGTAGTTTTTCATATAGTTCGCAGTATTCTGCCAGTTGCGATGTCAAGCATGTCGAGTACGAATCGACCGCTCACAAAAAGTTAGCAGAGATGAATTACTTTTGAATTTATTAATCCAATGCCCATGAGCTTCTTGCTTACAAATTAGTACACAAAGATTATCAGTAGCATATGTTGTGAACTCCTATTTTGCAAAAGAAAGAACCGACCGTCCAAACCGACTGCTGACTGGAAATAAGCAGTCGAGAATGTATTTTACTCCCGCTTCGCTAATTCAATTAGCCAATTGAATATTAAGGTTGATATTTTAAACCGAAGACTAAGGATATAATTGAATGATTGAATGATAATACAATTGTTCGGTGGTCGAGTTTTGTGGCGTAGTGAAGGGCTGTCAGTGATTCACAAAGCAAGCAGTTCAAGATGGGTGGTATCCGGCTTCCGTTGAAGGCAATGACCTTGGTTTACCACTTGCTACTTATTTCAAAGCATTTCGCTCAATATTCCGTCTCCGAGCAGTTGATGAACTAGCAGTTGATCAAATTGGATCGATTAGCAATGCACAGGTGGACCATGGGTTGGATGGATGAATATTAATTTTATTGATCATTAACACTTTATTTTATTATTTAATCACTTATTTCGTGGGCTCGATTATCTAAATGTGCCCTTTTTTCACGATGATCAATTTTGGATTAGTTATATAATCATCTATCGTTAGACGCCCGCAGGGGCCCTAGGTGGACTATGCGGTGTGTTAGTTTAGTCCAACCTACGGTGGGAGAATTTGCTACCTCCCGGGCGCCTAATAGATGTCTGAGCACAGCTAGGCGTTTTTATGGCTAAAAAGTCAATTAATGTTGCTGTTGACCTTGGTGAAAGTCTTAAAGGGCCCTGTGCATGGAGGGGACGAGGCAGATCGAGGCGAGTGGAGACCAGTCGACTGGCGAGGCGATGAGTAGAGACAAACCGAGGCTGATTGAGACTAGGTGACCCGGGAGTGGGGGACTCGCAGGACCCGGGGTTTGCGGAACCCGGGGGACTTGGAAGATCAAGAGGACTTGGAGGGACCCACTTTGACCCTTCCGGGGCCTTTTAAGACACCCTTGAGACCCGCTTGAGGCCCCTCTAAAGCCTGGGACCCCTGCTACCCCTCTCCACGCTGTAAGACTCGCACAGAAAAATGTATATTTGGGAAATGCTTGAGTAGAACAATTAACCATTAGTGCGCGGGTTACTGACGCAGAGGGCAAGGGTCGCGACGAGGCTGATAGAGGCGCGTCGAGATCAGTCTTAACATGTCAAGGCGAGTAGAGTTGGTCGCGACGAGCCGAGACTGGCTGAAATGATAGGAAACGAGCAGAGATGAGCCGAGACGAGGGGTCTCGGGAAGACCCGGTGGACTTGTTACCCTTCGGGATTCGTCGGGCTCTATTGGGACCCAAGGTACCTCTGCCTCCTCCCCACCCTATCTCTTAGAACAAAGAGTGCAAAATCAATAATCCGAGCTGTTGTTTCTGCCAGTGACGAACCGGCTCTCTGTTCTTTGCGATTCTCAATTTTGTCACGTAAAACAATGCATAGTGAATTTGTGCGGGACGCTGTAAGTGATTTTGTGTATAGGCGTTTTTTCTTCGGTCTGTGTTCGCTCGCGCGTGCACGGACCATACGTCGTTTCTAAGGTTGACCTGGACTGCGTGGCTATACACCTTGTGACGCTTGCGGTTAGAGTTGATCTAATCCGTGAAGTCATGGACCTTGTACAAATTTCGACGATACTATCTGTGCGCACTGGCGCGCGTGCATGATACTCGTGGAGTTCAGAGTGGTTGGAGGCGGGAATTAGTTTCGTCAGTCTTTATATCTTGCCTGACAAGCTAAATTGTACCTCTACTTGACTAGACCGCGTAGCTGTAAACATTGTTTCGTTGCTGTCTGAGCTGACTATGTTCGTGCAGCCGTAAACCTTGTACCAGTCCCAACGATGATACCTGTGCGCACTAGCGTGCGTATAAATTACTCGTGAAGCTCTAAATGATTAGAGGCAAGGATTCGTTCCGTCCGAGTCTTACCTGAATAAATGAAGTGTGCTGTGGTCGACCTGGACCGCGTGGCGGTCTAGGCTGTGTTGCGTTGCTGTCCGAGCTGACTATGATGTCTGTGTAGCCGTAAACCTTGAACTAGTCTCGACGATGCTACTTGTACTCACTATCGTACTCACCTCCTCTATTTCGTCTACGCATATTTTTTATGCACGCCAGCGCGAATCTGACATTGCTAAATTTTTCCAACTTGAAGAGCGTTGGTTTTTCTCGCACACAAGGGCGTGCGAGCCTACTGGAATCCATGATCATAGAGCCCTACGGAGGAGCCCATTATGACTCGCGTTGAGGCTCTGGTGGAACTTGAGATCAAATCAAACCAATTGAGGAATTTGTGTTTTAACGCTACCGTGCCAAAAAATAACTGATTTCACAGGATGGTCCCTAGTTTGTGCTGGGACCTTAGGCCGCACGTTTGGTTTGCTTGCAAAGTGTTCAACTAACGTTAACGTTAGAAGCGGTAAAGCCGGCAAAGATGCCTTTAGGAGTGAGCCCCCTGGCCCTGGCGTGAACCAGGTGTCCAATAGGGGGAAGGAGGAAGCCACACTCGGGAAGTACCAGCACCCTCTCCAAAGTGACGAAGACCAAGATTCCAACTGCCAAGAACGTCAGCCTCTCAGATGACCAGCGATAACTCAGCCGGAAATGACCGGAGAGACTATCTCATCGACGGGTTAACCAGGAATGTCCAGGAAATCAGGAATCTTCTAGGCCAAACAACCGGCCTCTCTGAGCAAGCAGCAAGTTTTCGCTGCAGAATCTAACACGATTGACGACCATCAAACGAGGCTCGCGGGTAATGCAAAGGCCATTTTTTCCATATCTATGAACTTGTTAAGAACAAACTAAAGAACACGCAACTTACGCGAGAACCTCTACCTATACGTCCGACGACAACTTCGACGACTTCCCACCCCACTAAACTCCAACCAAGCTCCGAGGGCTGCAAAGAGGAAGCAATACACGCCATCTAATGAACAAAACTTGTTTAACAATAGTCTATTCTTTTCCAAACACCTGAAGATCACGTTCGACGCCAAAGGCTGACCGGATATTTGTCCATACACTCAGCGAAAGAGATAGGCTCTTTCACTGGCCACCCATTCCTGAGCATCGCCACCAGCGGCGACAAAGGGTTTGCCACAAGAGTAGACACAAAACTTCAAAGCGACTCAATTCTCTCCTAAACTAGACTCTGTGAATAGCCATGCAAAATAGTGCGACACCCGCAGACTTTCTCTGAAAGTTCAGGTTTGATCTACATAGAGGACATCCCGAAGGAGGAAATCGAGGAGTACATCACTGGACTCATTCTATACGAAGACAGCGTTGTCGAAACCAAAATCGCACCAAAGATCACACCAAAAAGAGACCACCACAGCTCTAATACAATTCAACTGCCCCACTCTACCTAAATACCTAGACATTCCCTTTCGCCACCAAGACCAAGGTTACACCATTCGAGAGACGTCCGATGCGATGTTCGAAATTCCAGAAATACGGAGAAACGAGCGGAAACTAATGGCAAGCAAAGATGCTCATACTGCTCCCAAGACGACCATGACAAACGAGAAGATCTCCAGTCGTGCCGGTATTAAGAACCGCATTGTTTTTACAGTTAGATAAACGCACGCCCTATCGTACATAAATATGGCCCAGAGGATAAGACGGAGAGAGCGTTCCGCCAATACCAGATAGATCACGGGGTCGAGTGACGAGAGGCTGTAGTCTCGATGCGCTCTTATCAAAATGACCCGTCTCTGGAGAGAGGATCTGCACCATTTCCCACCCACTTCCTCGTAACGTTCAACGAAAGTGGTGCAAACGAAGTTGCCATATCAACTAATCCATTTATAATGATGTCACTCGCCGAACAACTAGGAGGAAAACCGAAGGAAATCAAACGACAGGGAAAGAAATATCTGGCCCAAGTCACTGAACGTGAGCAAAGTAACACTACAAAAAATACCCACATAAACAAACTCAAAGTTGAAGTTAAAATGCATCCGTCCTTCTACAATACCAAACTAATTATATACACCTCCCGTTACACGCCTACAACAGACCTCGGTGCTTTCGCTGAAGGTCTTGCTGAAGACAACGGAGTTACCGAATTCCGTCAAGCAACATGGATAAAAACACGTAACGCAAGTTCTACTACATACCAAAATACCTTCTCGGGACACGACGTACCGGAATTCATAGTGATCCCGGGTGAACAAGGAAGAACCAAAACCAACCCAGTAGCAACATGACCCCCAATTTGCAAAAATGCCAAAAAATGCTCCCCCACTCGTGCACCCCAATTTGTCGAGGGAGTTTTGCATTAAACACATGACGGCGACCATGACCCTTTCATCATATCTCTTCGTACCAACCAATAAAGAAACCCTGCCCCCAAGAACTTCGATTCAACTATCGGAAAGCCAGCTGGATGGAATACTAGGCACACATCGCGTCGAGTGATATGGACAACATCCTCGAAAACATTTCGGAACGCGAAATCGTCGCCAAACTATACGATTAGTTTCAAGCCGCAGCCGGTGCAAGCATTCCTCAATGTGCCCCTTCAACCTTCTTTCCGAAACCATGGTGGTGCCGAGCGGCGCATGAAGCAAGTGATGAGCGTGAAAAGCTATACCATGCTTACCGACGGGCACGGCCCCCCAGGAACAGAGTAGCGTGGAATAGGCATCTGCTGTACATCGAAAACTTCTAGTGGAGAAGAAACGTGAATGCTGGGCTCAATTAGTCAATACTATCAACTTCGACGTATTCAGAGAAAACCCGAGCGACCTATTAACATCATCTCAGACTGATGTAGAACTATTTTTCCAACGCGGAGATAGCAAATAAACTAGCTGAGACGTTTAGCCTGATATAACCAGAACTACACGGCTGCTTTCCAACGGGAAAAGGACGTGCGAGAAAGTGAACATCTTTACTTTACTTCTAGAAACGAAGAGGCCTACAACTAAACTTTCTCCCTCCTCAAACTACGATGCGTCATAGACCATACACGTGTAACTTCACCTGGGCCATGACCGGGTACACGTCATCATGATCAAGAATCTCCCAGATGGCGCCCGTGAGCACTTATTGAACTCATTTTCTCGCGATCAATGGCGGTAATCTGTAATTATCTTGATACCCAAACCCGGGAAATTCCACGGTGACTCGCATAACTATCCCCCCATCGCTCTTACCAGCGTCCTCTGCATGACCATGAAAAGAATGATGAACACGCGTCTTGTCGACTACCTTGATATGCATGCAGGCCTGAACAGCATCCAGTGTGGCGGCCGCAAGCGCCACCGTGATACGACGGGCCACCTTGTAAGACTGGAATCTGACATGAGACGGGCATTTGTCCGAGGGTAACACTTTGTTTCCATATTTATTGACGTGGGAAAAAGCATAAGATTCCACTTGGATAAATAGCATTATGAAGGATCTCCACCTAAAAGAACTGAGAAGCCACTTGCCACATATCCACCAATTCCTGCGAAATCGCACCTTCAGGGTCAAGGTCGGCGACACTTGATCACCATCCTATCCGCAAGAAATGGGCGTCCCCCAAGGAAGCGTCCTCGGTGTCACTTTCCATACTCAAGATTGATTGATTTGGGCCTCATTTCCACCAGAGCCTCAACGTGAGTCATAATAGGCTCCCCCTCCATACTCAAGATCGACCAGATAGTAGACATTCTCCCGCGCGACGGAAGAATGCTTTAATCACTAAACGTAGACTAATTACAAATAAGCTACAGGCACCCTAGCCTCTTAACAATTCAACAGGAACTCCAGGAATGTCTAAACCTAGTCGGGAACTGGGTCTCCTTAAACTGAATAAATTCTCTCCCTCCAAAACAAAGAGCAAGCCCTTTACTCTTATGCCCGGCTTACACCTAAAACCAGCCCTTACGTAAGCGAAGGGACTTCCGCTAGTTACGAGGAATCTATATAATTCCTCTGTGTGGGACCCTAAACTCGCATGGCGCCTCATATTGCAGCCCTGAAGACTCTGCAGAAAAGCAACCGGACTTATCCTCTGTAACATCGTGGAAATTTGGAGCCGATATGGACACCGGCTTGACTTTATTCAGAACAATAATACGCTCGTGCATTGACTATGGAGCAATTGTTTACGGTTCAGCAGCCAAAACCAATCTCGAACCTCCATCATAGTAAATAACTCCCTGCGTATCACAACCGGTGCGTTCCGTTCCACACCCATTCAATCCCTGAACGTGCTTGCTAACGAGTTTCCTCTTTTGCTGCGGAGACCAACTCTCACTACAGTACTATTTAAAGACAGAGCTACATCAATAGCCCTGCACTTGGTGACGTCACTACATTCTTGATGAACAGCGTACGTCGGGCTGATCATGTACACAACAGCGTACATGATCAGCCCGACGAGACTGGTCAACCAAGATTTGCAGACTACTCCAAACAACACGTACCGCCGAGAAATCTCGCGACTACTTGATGGGTACTCTGAGCACCGTCATGATACACTGACGGCTCCTAAACATCGGATGAAGTGGGAGCTGCCGCCGTAAGCGAAGGGACCTCTCGTTCGGCCACCCTACCCCAAGAGGCCTCTGTATTCTCTGCAGAGCTGCACGCACTCGAATTGGCCATTTCCATCACAAAGTGACCGCCTCCCAAATATGTTATATTTTCAGAGTCTGAATGTTCTCACCCAGCTGAAAACTCGGCACATTGATCACCCTGTCTCTAGAAAAATGCAACACGACCTATTAACGATGTCCGAGACGGACCAAGCGGTCGAGTTCTGCTGGATCCCTGGACACGTGGGAATAAGAGAACTAGCGCGTAGATTCCTTCACTAAACTGGTGTTTATCCAGCAAGAACCTCCTCCATACATTACCGAGACTGGTTCCCAGTCATCAACTCGCGTATAACATCATGATAGAACAACTCTTTGCAACTGAGTGGACAAAAAATGCTTTCAGTTGAACCATCCGTGGGAGAGTGGGACACCAGGTTTCCTAATTAGGGAGACAAAGTGTTAATTAACCGTCTATGCACTGGAAACACGTGGATAACCCACAATCACCTAATGGACGTAGACATGGGACAGGACGCACCACCATGCCCCTGTTGCCACCAAGTGGCAATCGGTGTGAAACACTTGCTATGGATTGTGATGCACTCGTAGCAGCTCGACGAGCCTTCTTGAGCCCTCCGTGCAACCTACAACGCCTGCTCACAGAAACAGAACACCGTTTAAAAATGATCGCTGTCGTCAAACACACCACCGGACTATATGAAGCCGTGTGAAACTAGCGAGGTTTGAATCATCTCTGATCCTGAACTCGCTGTACTTCCTGCGTATTAATTGTGAACTTCATCTTAACTTCGTGCGCGAAGCCGTGCTGAATCAACTGATCATTGTGCCCTACGGGGGAGCACTCGGTGAGTACACGTTGTAGCTCCGGTGGAAAACAGGAAAAACTACCAATTGAGAAAAAATTTGTTTCGGAAAACTTGGACCGTTTGAAACTACTATTTTCTGAATCTTCTCTTCCTGAGCTCGCTACCCTGCTGATTCCCCTAGTTGAATTTTGAAATTAAACCGTGCGCACGTGCAACCCAACAGAACTCACGGATCTTCACGCCCTACGGGGGAGCCTGCAGTGACTTCGCGTTGGGGCTCCGGTGGGACATGAATGCAACTACTATATACGTTATAACTTGAAGGCTACCATGGGCTATGAGAGTAAAACATTGCCCCTCTTGGTTATCGAATCCCGGCTGCAAATTGCTGGCTTGCTTACTTTTGACAGACAGGTCTAAATGACACACTTGACGTCTCCTGGTAAAGAAATCTAATATGTGGGCAAACTGCAGTTTGCCAAAAAAAAACTTTCGAGGGTGACTGAAAATACACAATGGAAAGGTTTCCCACCGCGTAAGGTAAGCTAGGGTTGACAGACCTACAGTTTCTCACGCAGTGAGAAAGACTGGAGCTTTACGGGAATGTCTGGATAGAGATTGAGACGTATATATCCGCTTGCTGAGGTTGATCATAACGCATCATTGATAAACTTCTCAAGCGACTTGTTCATCAGCATCGTCTGAGTACATTGCCGACGGTTTTGAGTTTTCTTTGGGCATCTCGTTTTATTATAGAAGTAATGCTCGTTGGGAACGTTTCTAAGCTTGCAAGGCTCTATAGAGAGTTTAGTTGAACTATTCAACACGGTCAGAACCGTATTTAATTTGGATGTTGTTAGTAGAGTTGTGCGGGTGTTAAATTTTATGAACTTGAAGTTGTAAAAGTGTGGTTGCCGTCAAGAAAGACTTACGAAAAATACTTTATAATTGGTCCTTGCCTACTTTCTCCAGTCACCCAGACGTTTGAAGGGTCTTGGTTTGTTCTACATCGAAATTTATTCAATTGTAATATGAACAGCTTTAATCCCGGTGTATGAAAGTTTCGTCTGATACTAGTTATGTCAGATAAGCTCTTGTCTCGGACAGGAACTTGTCGAGGACTTGACAATTTTATTCAATATCAGAAGCTTAGACCTGTTGCTGTGCTACTTGATTGCTTATTCGAACTCTACGTTGAAATCTGAGAAGTGAGGTCAACTTGAATATCGACGTAATTTTGGCCCAGAATACAGGATCGAGACTAGCTCCGTTTTTCATTTATGATGCACTTTGAAAAAAATGTCGACACTGAACCGTGTTGGAAACGACGTCTTGGGATGAGTAGAGGGCCTCCATAGACGAGACTGGGCTGTTCGGTCGTATAGGCTGGCGTGGGATGAGCACTCCATTAGTGGGATTGAAAAGGGCGTGGCACACCGTACAAGGCGTGTTCCGGTCTACAGAAGTAATTTTTCCAATTTCTGCCTCAGCCAGACGAGGGAGGGGGGGGAGGAAGAGTGTCTGGTCCACTTGAAATTGTCTGACAGCACCTACAAACCTGTTAAGAACCGTTCTAGTGTCAGTGGCGCCTGTTGAATCAGATTCGAGATTTGATCAGATTCGAGATTTGATCTAATGTGTATAAAACCAGAGCGTACTTAAGTTTTGGCTGGTGAAATGTCGTATTCGGTAACGAATATTTCTCGCCAGATATTGTTTTCGGTCATAATTTTCTTCGACGCTCATGTATCAGATTTTCAAGTTTTTGCAAAGACGAGGGCCGTAAATATTCAACGTCTTTGCAGAGACGAGGGCCGTAAATATTCAACTTCTTTTGCAAAAATTAGGGCCGTAAATGTTCGTCTTTTTGCAATCGTTGTATCCACAAATTAATTGGGAATCTTCGTGGCTTCTTGGACAAATTTCTGTTCCAGGTGATTCACCCTCTAGTTGACCTAGGCTGATTTCCTGTTCGCGCCCCACACCTCTGGTAGTGGAAGGAGTCTGAACCCTGGTTCCTAAAATATATGGGTGGGTTGGACTAGAGCTCTAATACACTAGTTAGCCGTAGACTCGCAATGACGCTCTTGCTTTCTTTTGAAATTTCATTGCGGCAAATCGTGAACTTCTCTGAAGTTAAAGAAGTTGACTCAACATTTCACGAAACAGTTTGATAAAGTTTAATATTTTGTTGGTGCGAGTTTTCATAGCTGAAATGCAAGCCGCGCCCCCCATACTGTAGTAGATCGTTCGGAATATTTTGATCTATTTACTCCTGTGCTGTAGTAGATGAAACAGAATTTTTGTGCAGACCTAAAATTTCGAAAGTGGAGCATGGGGCCACTACTCTTAACATTCATGCACCCTCCTACCTCACCTAACGCATGGTACGACTTTTTAGGCAAAGATTTTGATTCAATTAGAACTGCCATTTCTCTCGTTCTGACTCCCTATTTTCTCGTCCTCTGAGTTAAGATTATACCATCTGAACGCAAATAGTTTTCTACATATTTGAAATTCCCTTAACGCAGAGCTAATCGATGTACTAATGAAGTGCGATCATTAGGTTTCCACTAGTTGTTGGTCTGTCAAGCCAAGACCAAGAGAGCAATTGCTTCACGTTGTCTCCCACGTACCGGTTCTCCTCTCGTATGTAGCAGGTCTGTATCTTTGTTGCTCCCTGATAACTGCTATCGTGGCAATGCTAGTCTCCACTTCAGATTGCCCTTGAGACGTGAGGGTATTCTTCAGGGCCATGTGCTGGGTAGGTATACCTTGGTATGATGTATTTAGGAACCGTTCGTCGTTGGGACGGGCCTGACAAAGCAAGCAATGCTGCCAACAGTGCCTAGTTCCCTTTTAGTACACGTCGCCTTTGTTCGATCTGCTTGTCTTGGGGTGGATGGATGGATAATTATAAATTTTGATCATTAACACTTTATTTCAGTTTGTTTTTTATTTCGTAGGCTCAATTATTTATCTGTGCCCTTTTTTAATGTGATCTATTTCGTATTAGTTATATAATTATGTGTAGTTAGACGCCCGCAGGGTGGCGAGCGACGACTTCGCGTTGGGGCTCCGGTGGAGCGCGGAAGCGGCTACTGCTCTTACTACGTTGAAGCTAAACCTTCTCTGAATCTACGTTAAACCTTCTCTGAATCTACGTTAAACCTACTCTGAATCTGCGTTAAACCTACTCTGAATCTACGTTGAACATACTCTGCCACTCTTCAATTGCCCTACGAAAGAGTGTGCATTAACTTCGCGTCGGGACTCCGGTGGAAACCGGAAGCAACTACTTCACGATCTGCTTGCCGCCCTGGACCACTGCCGTGTCGGTATAGGTCAGCTATTCACTAAAGGGCACCGAAGCTTTGACATCACGCATGCAGTGGCCAGAAGTCGCAAGGCAACTTTGTTTCTAAATAAAGCTCATCCTCTTATGAAATGGTTAACTCGTAATTAGGGTCATGTTATTAGGGTCATGTATATGACTGATTCATTCTTGAAAATGTAAGAAAAGTGTAAATATGTAAAGTGAACTAATTTGACTAAAATCTCGCAGAATCTTTGAAGTATGATCATGTTAGAAAGATTCATTTGAATGCATTAATTTTATTACACCATGATGTAGATGAATGGTAAAGGAACAATGTTGAACAATTGCCATGCGATGGGTGGCGACTCTTGACAATTGTTCCAAGGCTGCAGTGACGTCGGCTTTCAGCAACCTTTTAGCCCGTCTCACCCTATCGAGTTAGATACCCTGGCGAGTTTCACGAATTAGGCCAAGAAACTCTCTTCGCTCGCGATCAAATCTGTCTGAACTTTCGTGGAAGCAAACCACTCCTGATCAGTTCTGGTAGATTGCCTTGCCCAGCTTCATCGGGTCTCTGCCACTGTCTGTGACTTGGTTGAAGCCTTTCAGGTAAACATTACCACTTCTGGCGCAGACCAACGTGGTCCAGGAAGCTGTTAAGGCTTTGTAGGCTCTGCACGACGAAGATGCAATTGCACCAGAAGAAGCCGGTTGCGCTCTCCAGATGTTTTTTGACACTGAGGAAGATGATTGCCCTTAGAAGGTTGGATCCTCAAGGCATCAGATCCTAAAACAAAGGATCTCCTTGCTGTCACCCCTTGCGATAGCTGTCGTTGGTTGGATGCTCTTCGTGTCGCCCCTTTAGTCATTTCATTGGACCATGCATGACTCACGACGCATTACACTTTCGCTAGGAGTTTGCTCACCGGTGTTATCCCCCGCTCTGCCGCAGCGCAAAATTCGTGTATAAAATAGGCATTCGCGCACTTACATGCATTAGAGGTGGCCGACTTCCCACGTATTAGGCTTTTAATCACATCATCGCATCATTGATCACTCTTTTCGTAAAGCCGGCTTTCGTGTGATCCGCAAGACTGTGTCGATCTTGGCGAAAGAACTGGTCCTTACGGTGTCGGTCGGATGCGTTTACAGAGTTTGACGCTTTCGCTGCCCTACGGTGGAGCCTAAGATGGCTCGCGTTTAGGCTCTGGTGGAAATGAGGCTCGAATCAAATTGGCACTTCCGCAGAGTGTCCTGCCAAGCATCTTACCGAGCCTTACAGGGCTGCCAATGAGTCCGAAACAACATTGGAAACTAATATATATACTCGGTCCCTTCGTGATCACTACCTTTTGCAGCACTGTGCAATCGATAATACCAATACGGACAAATCCAGCAGCCTCTTGATCCGCGACATCTGCCGACAGTTATCAGCAGCCTTTTGGGACAGTCAACTCACTGGCTAACAGTGCTGAGGCCAGTGGTTCCGATGGAGGCACGTCTCCGGTGCCTACGCCCCCAATTTGTAAAAAAAAAACTGAACTGGACCGTTACTTCGTTACTTGACTTGTCAAGTCGACACCTCTGTGGCTATGATGCTGCAGGATGCTACCGTCTGTGGGCATGATGGTCGACGCCTATGTGGCAATGATGCATCATTGCAAGGTGCTGCAGTCTGTGGGCATGATGGTCGACGCCTATGTGGCAATGATGCATCATTGCAGGGTGCTGCTGTCTGGGCATAATGGTCGACGCCTCTAGCAATGATGTATCATTGCAGGGTGCTAGCGTCTGTGGTCATGATGGTCGACGCCTCTGTGGCAATGATGCATCATTGCAAGGTGCTACCGTCTGTGGTCATGATGGTCGACGCCTCTGTGGCAATGATGCATCAATCTGGTCACAGATCAGCCTTCCCTGTGACTATTCGCTTGGATAGAAGAGTTCCTATGATTAGCCCTCAAGGCATCCCTGTAAGGTCATGAAGAGCTGTGCCTGATAATTCTGCTCAGTGTGGAAAGGCCGTGACATTTTTTCAGGAGCCGCCATTTCCCTTACGCAATATCCCGAGCACGAGTGAATCTACCCGAGACTTGTACCATTCGGCCAGTACAGAGCTTATACGGTCTGCATTTGAGAAATCTTAACTGAACTGAATAAACGCATGACAAATAAGTTGACCGAGGAAGTTGGCATTTGTGTTTGTCCTCACAACCGTTTGTGTAACTAAACTAGCATTTAACCCCACCTTTAAGTATAATGATTGCTCTTTAAAATGGGAACAATTCTCTCGCCGCAGTAAACTAAGTGCAGGGCATCATTTCGGACTTCCCATACGTGAGCTATTGCTTGTGAGCAATCTTGCTGTGGTGCTTATAAAACAATATTTAAGTGCAAAGCCTTTTGGCGGTACTGGAAAGTTTTCCTTCAGGCATGTCTACATGAGTGACTTTGGCCTTACGGCACTTTCATGGTCTTAACTGATAAGTTTCTCATTATCTTCACCTCTCGAGAAGAGCATTATCAGCGTTGGGGGTCGCGTTTCTAGTCATGGGGGCGAGATATTTTTCTCATGAAGGGAGTTTTCTGCATGCATTATTCTATTCTAATGTGATGGACGCTACTATGCGTTGATCGTCATATCGACTCAAGAGGTTAATATGCGAGCGATTATATAATTGAAATTAATGTGGCGGTGGCTCAATTTGCTTGTCATGACAGATTAGATGCATCTCGTTCATGCACAGTTGATCCATGGTTTGAGCGAGCCCATCTAAGCCGCCGTTCAGTTTCATATTACCAGCTAAGTCCCTAGAGCCCCGCCACGCAGCCCTGTTACGGCATCTATTCACCCCTGCGACTGGTGGTCTGCAAGCAAGCAGAAATAGCCCTGGGCTGTCAGACCCGGCCTGCCGAGCGCCCTAATGACAGGTCCTCTTCTGACGGGTCTCCCGGCCGGCAGGACACCTCACGCACAGAGCTCTAGGTGCGGAATTCTCTGTACTAGGCGAGGGTAGGTTGTTACGTGACATTTGTCGGGGAAGAAGTTTAATTGAAGACTGTCTTGTGTTCTCATGGGACATGAAGTACGGGGACGTTGCGTTGCTTGGAAGGGCGAGTGTCGCGTCAGGAAACTCAAGATACAACGCAGCTGTAATAAACATAAATACTGTAACTTATTGAGAAAGAGTGTACCATCTGTTTTTGAGGTAATAACAAATAATACATTGGTAGGACACTGGGTGGGCTTCAATTAAAGGGCCCAGATGGAACGTCAAGCCATTCGTAATATATTTTTGGCCAATACAATCTCCTGAACCGATATTTCAGTATACAGACGTATACTTAAATCTTCTAAAGGTAGTAGAACTGTAGTTTTTCCGATGGTAAAAATCTTCTGATAAAGTTTACTCGTAAAAATATCACAAACCCAGAGTCTAGGCATTTCGCATCCTTCGCATTTGGTTAAGTCTGTGCGGGCTTGTGGCCGAGCGCTGGGATCCTATATGACTGATACATTGACATACATGGACACATGCTTGACGCCCTGTGCACGTTGCGTGCTCTATTCAGGCGTGTCTGTGCAGAAGTGCTTATTGACAAGCTCTTAATTTCAATAACTTAATTTACGTAATCAGACTGCAATAAATTATTCATCTGTTCCCCACGGACGACATAAGTTATTGCTGCACAGATCTCTCATGAATAAGAGTCCTTGAATGGCACCGTTTTGGATCATCGGTGATAATGGCAGCTGTGCTTTAGAACTGACAAGCATGACCAGGGTGTTCGAGGACCCTGCCTGGCGTTGCGGCCGAGGACCCTGCCTGGCGTTACTGCCTGCTCTCTTCCCATTGCCATGCAGTACAAGGTACGACAAGTCAGGATTGCCGGTGGTGCCGATCCTTGTTGGAGGCACCGGTGTATTGTCGCAGACGTGAGCCGAGGGAGGGGGAGTGTGTTGGTTGAAATTTGTCTTCAGGTGTTGAGGATCGTTGGGTGCGCCCTTGGCGCAGTATCGGTGGAGTTTATGCCAATACCACTAATACACTTCCATACATTCTAGTTTCACTTTTTTGAGCATCAATCAATATGTGGAAGGCTTTTCGTGACTAGTACATACAAGTAGAACATTCGTCGCAGGGCTACTGTTGAGGTTGATTATTCTGCGGTGGAAACTGTTGCAACTAATTTCATATTTAGTGATAGCTTACATACTTATCAGAAAGGAATTATTCTTTGGTATATTTAGTATACAAAATCTCTGCATCTGCCTAGTAGGCCTAGTTTCCACGGTTTAATCGCTATCTGGTGGAGGCGAGTATCTGTAATCGAATCAAAAATGGCCTGATACTAATCAGCACTTGATATAACTGATACATTGAGGTAGAGGAATTTATATGAATGGCTTGATTGAATTGTCTAGCGGGTCGAGAACGGGCGATGCCGATGGTGTGAACAAGCACTGAGAAAGACGGCGAAACTCACGTTGATAATCATGGAATTTTTGTATAGATGAAAATCCACTGGAAGGCCAAATTTGGACTAATGCAGGTTAATATCCCTTATATGACGGGCACGTTGGAATTGCGTAATTTTTACCCTTGTACGGGATGGCTTCGAAGATTTGCCAACATCGGTTTATTTTACTATCAACCAATACTTATCAAGACTAGCGAGTATACTTGTCGTGTATGACTTGGCTCATTGAATTGCAGATACGTTATGCGGCCTGGCGTCTCCATTTACATTGTATAATGCAGTGGTCCACGTCACTTGAGTATATATGCTAATGCAGTGGTCGACGTCAGTGGTCCACGCAGTGGTCCACGTCACTTGCGTATATAGGCTAATGCAGTGGTCCACGCCAGTGGTCCACGCAGTGGTCTACGCACTTGAGTATATAGGCTAATGTTGACCCAGATTTAAAGTTAGTAACTTTCGTTGAACGACTAATAGTTTTTGTATTGCTGAACCCGATTAGTTCATTCGGATTTTTAGGAAAGTCTCGTCGTGCCGCCGCTGCATCCATCATGGAAGGAGAGATCTTCGAACAGGCGCCTTCCTGGGGTAGGAAAAAGATTTAGCTTCCATTCGTACGTGGCAAATGGAGAGTTTTCATTCAAGTGAGACTTGATAAAAAAATCAATTTCACGAGCGGCGTATTTTATAAGAATAATCTGCTCAAAAGTTCAGCTGCGAAATGCATATTTTTAAGTTTTTTGAACCTATCATTTTCTGTTGAGCTTGCGCCTTCGCTAATGGCAGGTTGAATGACGTTCATAAATCATTCTAGACTTTTTATTAGCAGAAACTTTTGCTCTGCCTCCTTATAGTGCACAGTCCTTCTACAGAAGCCCAACTACCAAGCATCACTTTCCAAGCTCAACACGTAGGGCGGTGATGGCAATGCAGCCGTGTCGACACTCCTTGCAGAGCTGGGCATTCTTGTTCAATCATGGACGTGGTGTATACCATTCTGTCCGAGGTAGCCTTGAGTAACTTGGACTAAGTATTTGACCGCTTATTTGTGTAGCTAAAACGTGCGAGTTTCACACAGGAAAAGATGCAGCCGCTGTACGGTGGTAGCCCACACAGCCACCTCTTTGGAGCGTCCAATGCGGGGCTGTGCGGCAGGGGGTAGGGTGTGGTTCGGTCCACCCGTGTGCCGGGACAAGGAACACGAATTGTGCAACCTTTTAGTTCTGTGCAGTAAAGGCACCGTGATGGCTAGACTCTAAAGGCGATGTTTGCTTGATTCACGTCTAGCATCAGGCCGGATCTAACCACTTCAAACGCGATTGTGAAGCAAGGGCCCTGCGCATGTTGAGCTCATGACTCGTGATGAGCTGTCACAACTTCGATGTTTCCATTAAAAAAAACTTCGTTTATATGACCTGAAATATATTATTCAATTTTCGTTGATCTTTCATAAGATTCTAGAATTATCTGTCAGGTATAGGAATGGTTGAGGATAAATTAATTTGTTCGAAATGGGGACTATTTATCAAAATTAAGCAACTATGCTGTCATTGGATGGTATCATTTTTATCGGAAACCATTTGCAGTCACTCTACACATATATATATATATATATATATATATATATATATATAATAGTTACGAATTGATTCAGTCATTTTAACCTAGCATTAATTCCTTCGATGAACTTAGCCATAATCTTTAGTGGACTGATTAACAATGGTTTAACTAAATAATGGCATCGAGGC
>SDVV010003424.1:0-21418 GCA_016164225.1 Gammarus roeselii | reverse complement strand
AAATGCCATTGCAGCCGTGTCGTGCAGGAGACCAGCAGTAGCTGCAAATGCCATTGCAGCCGTGTCGTGCAGGAGACCAGCAGTAGCTGCAAATGCCAATGCAGCCGTGTCGTGCAGGAGACCAGCAGTAGCTGCAAATGCCATTGCAGCCGTGTCGTGCAGGGACCAGCAGTAGCTGCAAATGCCATTGCAGCAGTGTCGTGCAGAAGACCAGCCAGTTGCTGCTAATGCCACTGCAGCAGTGTCGTGCAGGAGACCAGCAGTAGCTGCAAATGCCATTGCAGCCGTGTCGTGCAGGAGAACAGCCAGGAGCTGTAAATGCCATTGCAGCCGTGTCGTGCAGGAGACCAGCCAGTTGCTGCTAATTTTATTGCAGCTGTGTCGTGTAGGAGACCAGCCAGTAGCTGCAAATATCATTGCAGCCGTGTCGTGCAGGAGACCAGCTGAAGCTGCAAATGTCATTGCAGCCGTGTCGTGCAGGAGACCAGCCAGTAGCTGATAATGCCATTGCAGCCGTGTCGTGCAGTAGACCAGACAGTAGCTGCAAATACCATTGCAGCCGTGTCGTGCAGAAGATCAGCCAGGAGCTGCGAATGGCATTGCAGCCGTGTCGTGCAGTAGACCAGCAGTAGCTGCAAATGCCATTGCAGCCGTGTCGTGTAGTAGACCAGCAGTAGCTGCAAATGCCATTGCAGCCGTGTCGTGCGGGAGACTAGCCAGAAGCTGCAAATGCCATTGCAGCCGTGTCGTGCAGGAGACCAGCCAGTACATGCAAATGCCATTGCAACCGTGTCGTGCAGGAGACCAGCCAGTACATGCAAATGCCATTGCAACCGTGTCGTGCAGGAGATGATAATGCCATTGCAGTGATAATGCCATTGCAGTCGTGTCGTGCAGGAGACCAGCCAGTGGCTGCAAAAGGCCGCCGCAATGCCGTGCGTAGTCACGTAATGCATGTGTAATTTGAACATTTTAGCCAAATAAGATAGAAACGGAAATGATCGAATTCAAATACCGTAATTTGGAAGTTGGGACCGCCGTGGCCAAGCGGTTTGCACAATCTACTGCAGTGCCAGCCTCTGGTGCTGCATGTCGCGAGTGCTAGCTCAGACAGGGGCACGGCGGTCGTGGGGCTTGCGATTAGGCGCCTCTCCGTCGGTGTCAGCCTGACTTGGCCACACCTTGAACAGACATGCAATTTAGAAGTCGTGTGTATTTAAATTCCAAGATTGTAATGACCCAGAACTCCCAATCACGTCTGCCAACGAAAAGAAAAATTGTATTCTCATTTATCCCCCATCCCTGTACCTCATCTCCAGGAGCTGTGGGCCAGCTTTGACGCCTGTTTACGGGCCAGTCTCCCCAGGTCTTCCCGGTGGTGTAACTTGAGGGCCTAGATCAGGACCGGTACCCTCGTCTCCTCAGTGGTGTGACCCAACATGGACGTCTGTATCCGGACTAGTCTCCCCCGTCTCTCCGGTGTGGCGGCACAGCACCGGACCAATCTCCTGTCATCCCGGTAGGGTGGCCCAGCTAGGATGCCTGTCACCGGACCAGTTTTTCCTTGTCTGCCCGGTGGCATGGATTGGAAGCCTGTGTCTGGAGCAGTCACCCTTGGCTCCCAGGTGGTAGACCTATCTTGGACGCCTGAATCAGAATTCCACAGCACTCTGTGGTACAGCCTGGATTCCTGTACCCGAACAATTTTCCAGACGCCCCGGGGGTGTGGCTTAACGTCTGTATCTCGACCGGTCACCCCCTGTGCCTACCACGAGGGAGCCGACATGAATCAGGCGGGCCAACTCCATCGAAGTTACTTGCCTGCAGTGGCCGCGTCTGGTGTCCCGACCCCAGCAAAAGTCCACCAATCCACCCTGTTTCATATCCTCACCTCTGGGGATTACGTCCCGACCAGTCTTCCGTCGTTATCTCGGTGGTATGGCTTGGACGCCTGCACGGCAATATCCAAACCAGTCTCTTTCCGTCTTCCCGGTAACGTGACTTCTACGCTTGTACCAGTCCCTCCCCGTCTCCCCGGCGATGTGGATTGGACGCCTGTATACGGACCAGTCTCCCACCGTCCCCCCTGTGGTGTAGCCTGGACTCGGAAACCGAACCTATCTTCCCTCGTCTCCCCAGTGATGTGGCTTGGATGCCTGTCTCCGATCAAGCCACCCCAGTCCTCACGGTGTGTGTGGCCAAACTCCCTCTCTCCCATGTGTAGCCCAGCTTTGAATCCAGTCTCCCGCCTTCCCCCCGGTTGGTGTGGCTTGGTCGTCTGTATCTGAACCACTTTCTCCTGTCTCTTCGGTAGTGTGGCTTGGATGTCAGTCGTGCCCTACGGGGGAGTACTCAATGACTACTCGTTGGAGCTACTACTACTTGGATGTCAGTATCGGCCTCTATGGCCTGGACTCCTTCATCCGGACGTGTATCTCACCGTCTTCCCGGTGGAGTGGCGTGGACACACTTATCCGGACCCTTCTAGCCCTCTGCTCCCCGGTGCTGTGGCTTTGCTTCGATGTCTGTATCCAGAGCAATCTCCCACCGTCTCCCCTGTGGTGTGGCCTAAACACCTGTATCCGTACCTATCTTTCCAGTCTCCTCTGTGGTGTGACTCAGCTAGGAGGCCTTTTTCTGGATCAATCTTCGACCGTCTCTCCGGCGGTGTGACTTGGAGGCCTGTATCCTGCCCAGTCTTCCGCCGTCTTCTCGGTGGTGTGACTCAGTTTAAATGCCTGTATCTGGCCCAGTCTTCCCCCGTCTCCCCGATGGTGTAGCTCAGCTTTGAAGTCTGTATCCGGACCAGTCTTTCTCCTCTCTCCGGTAGTGTGGCTTGGACGCCTGTATCCGGACCAGTCGCCACCACGCCGACCGTGACCGGCTGCGAAAAATCTCGGTCGATGGAAGAAGTTTCCCCAGGGTCGACCAAAGTTGCCCTCAATGACAGAACGCCGCAGTCGGCGGAGAAAACTGTGCCTGGATCACCCCAGGGAAACTTCTGGGCAGCGGGAGAATGTTGCGCAGGGAAGAAAAGTGCTCCGTGATACAATTTGTTTATCAGAGCACGGATCTGAACATTGACCTCCCCTGTGCTGAGGGAGTTGGAAGTTCATCATGCTATCGCTCCGTGCTATGGTTTGGTCTCTTGTACTGTATTTTATCCTACGCCGGTGTATTTATGTAACTGTGTTCTTTCAGCTCTTGATTGCTTTAGATTATCTTGATTGAGGTGGAATTAACCTGGTTCCCATAACTTGAAGGATGTTTATGTGGGAGACTTTCCGAAAAATTCACGTTTAGCCATACATTTTTATTTTTTCTATTCTTCTCCCCATGTTCCAGTTGATCTGCTGTACTTACTCGCATTATCATTTTTTTTAATGACCCTCCCCTCAGTGTCTTCAATACCTTGTATACCCTTTGAAAGCTTTTCACTGAATTATTACCATAGAAGAACTCTTACAACGTTTACTGACGTCTTTTATTGTACATGTTTTTATAATAATTAACTTGTTCTCTTTAAGTTCAATCCACTATCGAGGCGTATTCTTGAAATTCCCGTAGGTCAGTGTCACGTTCGTAACCGTAACTCCCAAAGGCGGTTAGGTGACGCGTCTTTTATTCCAACCGTCCCTGGGTGACAGCGGTTGGTGTTGGTGACGAGGGGTGAATAACGGCGATCGAATAAGAGTGTAGAACAATAATCTTGGTCAGTTGTCAATTATTTCAATTGAATGTAATGATGAAATTATTTACAAATTATTACAGTACGCTGGACGGACAGCGAGCCTGTCCCTTGAAACGAATACAAGGTTTATTCCTCTATTTCAAAATGAAAGGACTCTTAAAATATAATCAATGACTCTAGTGGAAGTTTCTTCTAACCCTTGTTAAGGATTACTATTTATGGTATTGCTGTTCAATAACATCAATGCACTCTGTACGGCTTTGTGAGCAATTCATGGCTCCTTTTAGATGAAGACCTCAACGACATCCCTTCGCCGGAGTTCGGTCCACTTGGATGAAGACCTTGGCGACACACATTCACCTGAGTTCGATGGCTCCACCTTCTCTGTCAACCTAAATCCCTTCGTCGGAGTTCGATGGTTGTATTAAGATGAAGACCTTGGCGACATCCCTTCGCCGGAGTTCGACTGTTCCACTCGGATGAAGACCTAGACTACATCCTTTCGCCGGAGTTGGGCAAGTTGAGGTCAGTTTCTTGTGAAATTAGAAAAATCTGAGTTGATTGAATATCAACATTTAATTGAAAATCTCCAAACTTGTTTCCGTGCATTCTTTTCTTGGTATACTACCTGGTATACGTTTAGGGTTTACATAATTATTACTCGTTTATTTATCTGTAATAATGCAATATATCACGTTGACTTCCTGCTGATCGTGTTATTTTTTACTAAAAGCATTCTCACCGGAATTGAATAATGTCGATTGTGTAATATTTGCAATCATTTATATACATTTATTCGAAATATCGATGCTCTACAACAAGGCCTTCCCATGTATGCACGCACACACAGGCGACTCGTTAACACAGTTCTTTACAGGAACTCTATTTGCCCTAGCAGCAATATCGGCAACAACAGCAGTAGGTACTTCAATAACACCAAAGGACGTGAGAACGTCGCAGTAGCAGAAAAAATTTATGACAGGAGAATCAACAATTACGGCATTAACAATACAGCAAGAACTAAAACAGCATCAGTAGCGTAAACGACATCAACAGCAGTAGAGGCAGAAGCGGCATGAACCGGCGACTCTCATGTCCCTCTTTCTCGTCTCCAGCCCTGACCACCTTCCCACAGGTAGCGTTATAATTGCTGCCCTCAATCTGCGCACCTTCCTTTCCTCTGATTATTAGGCTTCGCTTTGCCCGTCCCAATTCCAGACTCGAAGAGAAGAAGGACGGTGACGACGGTCTTGCGCTATCCGAACACTCGCAATCAATTCAATTGGTCTAATTTTTTAATTACCTCATTGTGGTGGCGTTCCTGATTACTGGCCCTGGCAATATTTAAGACCGGGCGGCGTGAGAGATAAGGCCCCATTGGAGGAGATGGAGCAGCTGGTTTATGCCTGGGGGCTGGAGGGGAGATTGTGAGGCGGTGGTTGCAGGAGGGGAGATGGTGATGGAGTGGACGTTGGTTGATAGTGAGGCGGTGAACTGTTAGAGGAGCGAGGCGGTGGTATGTTTGAGACCACCGCCTAATGAGGCGGTGGGCAGTTTGCGGTAGAGAAATAAGTGGTGGGCTGTTGGAGTGAAGATAGTGAGGCAGTGAGCTGTTTAAGGAGATAGTGGGGTGGTAGGCTGTTGGAAGCGAGAAACTATTGGGCTGTTGGAGGAGAGAAAATAAGTGGGCTGTTGGAGATTGATGCGTCGGGCAGTGGGCTTTGAGGGGAAAGAGTGAGGTAGTGGGCTGTTGAAGAGGGAGACAGGGACGCTGGGCTGTTGGAGGGGAGATAATTAGTGGGCTGTTTGAGAGTGATGCGTCGGGCAGTGGACTATTTGAGGGGAGAGAGTGAGGTAGTGGGCTATTGAAGAGGAAGATTGGGGTGAATGGATGATTATTCATTTTATAGATCATTAACACTTTATTTTAGTGTTTTTTATTTCGTGAGCTCCATTATTTATCTGTGCCCTTTTTTCGTGGTGATCAATTTTGAATTAGTTGTATAATTATGTAACGTTAGACGCCCGCAGGGGCCCTGGGTGGACTATGCGGTGTGATAGTTAGTCTAGTTCAATCTACAGTGGGAGAATTTGCGCTCTCTCGGGCGCCTTATAAATGTCCGAGCACAGCAAGGCGTTTTGATGGCTAAATGGTGGAAATAATGTTGATGTTGATCTTAGAGAGGGATAGTCTTGAATGGCACTGTGCGTGGAGGGGACGAGGCGAGTCGAGGCAGTTTGAGGCGAGTGGAGACGACTCGACTGGCGAGGCGACGAGTCGAGACGAACCGAGGCTGGTTGAGACTAGGTGCCCCGGTAGTGAGGGGTACTTGCGGGACTCAAGGGACCCGGGGGTTTCGGGAACCCGGGGGACTTGGAAGACCAGGAAGATTTGGGGGGACCCACTTGGACCCTTCCTGGGCCCTTTGAGACACCCTTGAGACATCCCTTGAGAAACTTTAGGACCCGCTTGAGGCCCCCTGAACCCTGGGACCCCTGTTTATCCCTCCCCACGTTGTAAAACCCATACACAGAAAATATATATATGTAAAATGCTTGAGTAGAACAATTAACCATTACAGTCCGCGGATTACTGGCGCAGAGGGCGAGGGTCGCGTCTAGGCTGGTCGACGTTCGTCAAGATCAGTCGAAACATGTTGAGGCGAGTCGAGTTGGTCGCGACGAGCCAAGACTGGCCCAAATGATTCGAGACAAGCCGAGATGAGCTGAGACGAGGGGTCTCGAGATACCCGGGAGCTCGGGAAGACCCAGGGAACTTGGGTTACCCTCCGGGATTCGTCGGGCTCTATTGGGACCCAAGGGACCTCTGCCCCCCCCCCCTCCACCCTATCCCCAATGAGTGCGAAATCAATAATCCGAGCAGTTTTTCTACCCTTGACGAGCCTGCCTCTACTTTCTTCATGATCCAATTGGGGTGGATGGATGATTATTCATTTTATAGATCATTAACACTTTATTTTAGTATTCTATTATTTCTTCTTGCTTGAGCTCTACTATTTTTCTCTGCCCTTTTTTCATAGTGATCCATTTGTATTGATTATAGAAATATGTCTCGTTAGACGCCCGCAGGGGCCCTAGGTGGACTTTGCTGTGTGTAAGTTAGCCTAGTCCAACCTACGGTGGGAGAATTTGCGCTCTCCCTGGGCGCCTAATAAATGCCCGAGCGCAGCTAGGCGTTTTGATGGCTAAATGGTGAAATACTGTTTACGTGGAATTTAGAGAGCGAAAGTCTTGAACGGCACTGTACGAGTAGGGGATGAGGCGAGTCGAGGCAGGCTGAGGAGAGTGGAGGCGAGTCGACTGGTGGGACGATGAGTCGCGACAAACCGAGGCTGGCTGAGACTAGGTGACCCGGGAGTGGGGGGGGGTGCTCGCGGTGCCCGGGAGGACTTGAGGGACCCGGGGGTTTCGGGAACCCGGGTGACTCTGAAGACCAGAAGAATTTGGATGGATCCACTTGGACCTTTCCGGGCCCTTTGAGACTCCCTTAGGATCCTTAGAGAACCCCTTGAGAAACTTTGGAACCCGTTTGAGGCCCCTCTGAACCCTGGCACCTCTGGCTCCCCCTCCCCACGCTGTAAAACCCATACACATAAAAATGTATATATGTGAAATGCTTGAGTAGAACAGTTGACCATTGCAGTCCACGGATTACTGGCGCAGAGTGCAGGGGTCGCGTCGAGGCTGGTCGAGGTGCGTCGAGATCAGGCGAACATGTTGAGGCGAGTCTAGTTGGTCTCGCGACGAGCCGAGACTGTCCGAGGTGATTCGAGACAAGCCGAGATGAGCTAAGACGAGAGGACCCAGGAAGCTCGGGGGACTTGGGGGACCTCCCGGGATTCGTCGGGCTCTTTTGGGACCCGAGACTCCTCTGCCACCCCAATTAAACCCCAAAATGCTCGAGTGAAACTAAAGAAAAAATTGTTAGCGCAGAGACCTGTTCGGTATCTGCGTTGAACCTACTCAGTGCCCACGTTGAACCTACTCGGTAACTATGCGTTAAATCTACTCTGTGTCTACGTCGAACTTACTTTGTTATGATCTAGTCTGTCTCTGTGTTGAACTTATTCTGTGTCTGTGTTGGAACTACTCGGAACATGCGTTGGACCTGCTCGTAATCTACGCTGCACCTACTTTGCCACTCTTCAATTGCCCTGCAGGGGAGTCTACATTAACTTCGCGTTGGGACACCGCCCTACGGGGGTGTCTGCATTAACTTCGCGTTGGGACTCCGGTAAAACATGGATGCAAATAATAAATAATAAATTCGCGTTGGGACTCCGGTAGAAAAGTGAAGCAACAAATACTACTACTTCATGATCCACAATTTTGTCATGTATATTATATAATGCTAGTGAATTTTTGTGGGAGTTTCTGTTTGTGATTCCGTGAATAGGTGTTTTTTCTTCAGTCTGTGCTCGCTCGCGCGTGCACGGACTATATGTTGTTTCTGGGGTTGACCTGGACTGCGAGCTATAAAAACCTTGTAACGCATTGCGGTTGGAGTTGATCTAATCCGTGAAGCCATAGACCTTGTACCAATTTCGACGATACTATCTGTGCGCACTGCCGAGCGTGCATATTGCTCTTTGAGTGATTGGAGGCGAGGATTCGTTCTGACTGAATCTTACCTGAATAAATGAAGTGTACTGTGGTCGACCTGGACCGTGTAGCGGTCTAGGTCGTGATGCGTTGCTCTCGGAGCTGGCTTCGTCGTGTACCTTGTACTAGTCTCGATGATGCTACCTGCGCGCACTGGCGCGCGTACATGTTACTCTTGTAGTTCTAAATGATTGGAAGCGGACATCCGTTTTGTCTAAGCGTTTTCTAACTTTAAAAGCGTTGTTTTTTCCGCACACTGAGGCGTGTGAGCCTACTGGAATCCATGATCATCGAGCACTACGGGGGAGCCTATTATGACTCGCGTTGAGGCTCTGGTAGAACTGAAGATAAAAGCGAATCAAATTCGCTCTGGGGCTCCGGTGGCGCGCGGAGGCGGCTACTACTTCTACCACGTTAAACCTACTCGGAATCTACGCTAAACCTACTCTGTATCTACGCCAAACCTACTCAGTATCTACGCTAAACCTACTCGGTATTTACGCTGAACATACTCTGTATCTACGTTAAACCTACTCGGTATCTACGTTAAACCTACTCGGTATCTGCGTTAAACCTACTCGGTATCTGCGTTAAACCTACTCGGTATCTTCGTTAAACCTACTCTGTATCTGCGTTAAACCTACTCTGTATCTATGTTAAACCTATTATGTATCATGGTAAGCCTACTCTGTATCTACGTTAAACCTACTCGGAATCTGCGTTGAACCTACTTGTAATCTACGCTGCACCTACTTTGCCTCGATTCAATTGCCCTACGGGGGAGTCTGCATTGACTTCGCGTTGGGACTCCGGTGGAAAACGGAGCAACTACTACTACTGCTACTGGAGAGGAAGACTGTGGAACTGTGGGCTGTTGAAGGGGAGGAAATAAGTGGGCTGTTGGAGGGAAAAGAGTGAGGTATTGTGCAATTGGTGGGGGGGAGAGGGAGGTTAAGGGCTATTGGTGGGAAGAGAGTAAGGCAGTGGACTATTGTAGAGGAGAGACTGAGGGAGTGGGTTATTGGCAAGGGAAGAGAGTGATGCGGTGAATGCTGGAGGGGAGATGGTCAGGCAGTGAATTTGGATGGGAGATAGTGGCTTGAAGGATAAGTTAAACGGTATCGGGACGCAGTTGTTCTCGTTCATGGTGAGGATTCCAGCCTTTGATGTTGTTCTCGTTCCATTTAAAGTTACAGTGCGATCGGCACTTGTTGAAGTTTTTTAGGGTGAAGCAAGCGCTTCTAGAAGTTTGTTGTCCCTCAGAGTGTCTAGGACGTCCACAAATGAAACTGATATCTTTCTTGTGATGTTTACGAGGCATGCTACCTCATAACTAATCTTCTTACTATCAAAAGGCAATCTAGCTAGGACCAAAAGCCTGTTGTTGTCTTTTTACATTATTGTAAACGTGATGCTTTCTAACATCTATGCGCTTGTAGAAAGTGTGCTCGTGTTGAAGCTGTGCTTCCAGAGTGCCTGCGCTCGTCTTGTATCCCCCATCGTCTCGTCTCGTACCCCCATCGTCTTGTCTCGGGAAGATACATTGCTTCTGGTTTTTTTTTTGCTTCTATGCAACGCGTTACTCAATTACGCATGCAATTCTACCAGCGTGCACTACGTCCCTTTGTGATCGTTCACACTGTGCACTGATATGATCAGAGAGCAAGTCAGCTGCCGACAGCCTTTGTCAGCCAACTGTTCTCGGTGATTACTGACATGCCAAAAAAGTAAGTACCTACCAACAGGCTTTGTCTAATGACAGTCGTGAGCCGACTGTGTTCGCATTTCCTGTAAGCGTTGAGGCTCCTTCATAACCAGCTGCCGAGTATGGTGAGGCTGTTACGTTATCTTCCTACGATTAAGCGAATATACTCAACTAAAGCTATGCAATCACCTGCCATCTATCACACCATCCAGACAATGGGAGGATACTCGAACAGTTACAGAAATAACAGATCAACCCGAACATGGATCCTCCCTTTACACCAGCCTTGACCATAGCCGTCATCTGCCCGACCAACAACTAATCCGCAACGAGCCCAGACGGCGTGTCATACATTCACCTTAAACATCTAGTGCCGCACGCAATCGCGACTCTCACAGACATATTTAACTCTTCCTTTCTACACAATACAATACCTAAACCTTGGAATTCAAAAACATACCCAAGCAAAAATCGAACCAATCCTGAAACCCATTAGGGCTCCCACAGATCCAGCCTCATACGGACCCATTTCTCTTCTCCCGAACCCCTCAAAAACATTGAGAGAGTGGTTCTGAACAAAATTGATGCCTATATCCCATTCTCCCTTACGCAACACAGTTCAAGGACTCAAACTCCAAAATTTCTCCCAGGCCAGACCTGAAGGCCTGAACGAAAAGAAGTCAGCCCAACGCACCTCGGTATTCCCTATTGATATTTGTAAGGCCTTTGACATAGTTTCAAGACACATCCTCGTAAACGAAATACTCAATACAAACGACCACCCAAACTTCAAGAATTGGCTTGCAAATTTTCTCTCTGGCAGACATGCACACACTGGCTACAATGACGAGCCATCTCGAACCCGCCACTTCCACAAAGGTAACCCATTGGGCTTCGCCGTTTCCCCCTCACTTTTCGATGACCTTATGCACGACCTGCCCATTCCAACGGAAAACAAAACCTACAAAATATCAGCGTATACGCGGATGCCCTCACAATAATCGCACATCACCAAATAACACGAGATCGCAGTGCACACCTTCAGTAGTACCTAACCTCTATTGGAGTCTGGCTGCTGAACAACTGAATGAAGTTGTCCGCATGCAAGTCATCCCTTACATTATTGACACCAGAAAACCGTGAATGCCGCATCCACCCTCGTGTCACGATCAACAACACTCCCATACTCCATAGTCTAACTATTACAATCCTCGGAGTAACTTATAACATGGTGATGACATTCTAACCTCGCTCAAACAACATCGGCACAAAAGGCAGACCTGGATTAGCGTGTTCCGGGTACTTACACAAACTACAATTATCTACGGTCACTTTAAGGCATCAATTACAACATTATACAAACAATTCATCAGGCCCATCATCTTCTACGGAAACACCGCCTGGTCCTCTGACTTTGCACCCATACACATTAATTTCCTACAAAAATACAAAACACGGGCTTGCGCATTGCAACGGGCTGTACACAGGACACACAAATTCCTCACTTGCATGAAAAAACCCTGGTCCTTCCTTCCAATGCTTCTTCTCGAAATTAGAGGGACTCAATTAGTTTACAAGATTGTATACCCGGCTCATCCCAGGCCAAACCTACTGAAGCCACGTCAAACCAACCGACACCTTCATAACACACAGGCCACTCCCTTTGGCTCTCTTTACACGACCATTCCCTATCCTACAGATAACACATCTATGCGCTAACCGATACACACACACACACACACTTTACAGCTCTTGTATTGTATGGACACACTCATTACGGTCATACAGAACCAACAACCTGAGGTGGACATGGAGGAATTGAGGTTGCCCAGGGGTGACATGGTCCACCTGTCACGGCTGAGGTGCGGCCACCACACGGCCCTTCAGCCTTACCACAATAGACTGGGGAATGACCCTTCTGATCTCTGTTTGCGATGCAGGGGCTCGCCTTGTGACGCGTTGCGGTTGGAGTTGATCTAATCCGTGAAGCCATAGACCTTGCACCAATTTTGACGATACTATCTGTGCGCACTGACGCGCGTGCATATTACTTCTGGAGTTCTAAGTGGTTGGAGGCGGGGATTCGTTTCGTCTGAGTCTCTATCTTACCTGAACAAACAAATCGTACCTCTACTAAACTAGACCGCGTAGCTGTAAACATTGTGTTGCGTTGCTGTCGGAGCTGGCTTTGCCCGTGTAGCCGTAAACCTTGTACCAGTCTCGACGATGCTACCTGTACGCACTGGCGTGCGTACATATAACTCTTGAAGTTCTAAATAATTGAAAGCGGGGATCCGTTCCCTCCAAGCGTTCTTCTTGTGCGCACTAGCGTGCGTCTGACCTGTAAGCATTTTGGATTTTTCTAACTTTAACAGCGTTGTTTTTCTCGCACGCTGAGGCGTGCGAGCCTACTGGATTCTTGTTCATCGAGCCCTACGGGAAAGCCTATTAGGACTCATGTTGAGGCTCTGGTAGAAATGACAGCCCCCTTCCTGGGAGATTCGACCTTGCGTCTATATCTCAACCCTTGTTTTCTTGTTTGCTTGTCAACCCCCGTTTTCTTGTTTGCTTGTCTGTTCCCTGACTCGGTTAAGCGACATGAATCCTAGATGTAATGCCCAACTTCTGACCATAAGTCAGGCCTACCGTGAAGCCGTGGATTACCGAATAGTTCTATGACTTTTTTATACACTACACTATTATTCTTATGATCTTAACTAATCACATTCTCAATCACCCGACACACCATTCCGCTACAACCAGCAAGGCTTCAAAGCCAGCTGTCGGGTACGGTGAGGTTTCGTCAAAGCCAGCTGCCGGGTACGGTGAGGCTTCGTCAAAGCCAGCTGCCGGGTACGGCAAGGCTCCTTCAAAGCCAGCTGCCGGATACAGTGTCACAAAGGGAGAGGCATTGAGAGTGACTCTGAGTGAGAGTGGCCGACAGGAGATGGTCTGGGATAGCGAAATGGGCTGGGAGAGTGCTTCGTGAAGAGTGATGAGGGAGTGGGCGGAAGAAAGGTAAATAAGTATGGAACGATTTGTTCTGTAGGAGTTGTGGAAACAGTGAGAGTTTTAAGGAGAGTGAGATGTCTAATAATAAATAAATATATGAGGCAAGATATGAAGGGAGGGAGAGATTCGGCAGCGAGGAAAGTTGATGTTCTGATTGTTGAACAGATTGGGATGCAGCAGCAACACAACCGACAGAAGAGTTACATGGGCTTCTTAGCATGTTGTTTGAGAATAGAATTGCGGGAAATGAAATGTTGGGACTCTATGTGGAAAATAAGCGAGAAAGCAATATAAATGAGAGGGATAAAATGATGTCGCAGGTGGAGGTAGAAAAGTAACATGAAATGAAAAATAATGAAAGGGGGCAGGCAATGCAAATGACAGGTGTTTTTGAAGTAACAATTTCTTAAATTTGATGGAGAATGACAGGTGACAGGAAATGAGGAACGATAGGCGTGAGTGAAATAAACAGAAAAATGAAAACTTGCCCAGAGGGCAGCGGACGATCACGTCAGGAAGAGACTGACTTAAAAATGAAGGGTACGGTCAGTCGTTCACCAACTGAGGAAGAAAGGCGAAGAACGTGCAAGAGGGTGATGAGAGCAATGAGAAGGGGAAGTCAAAACCGAGACGAGGATGCAAGGGGGTATTGAGGGATATTACTCGGTAGAGTGGAAAAGGAAGAATGAGGTGCGATGAGAAGAGTAATACGAGATCAATGGACTATTAAGAAGAGAAGAGAGACTGCAGACGAGAACATAGAGGCCAGGGAGAAGTGTGGTACAACAGCGCTCTTAGTGAAACAGAGCAGATGGGTTGGATAGCAGCAATGTTATGAAGACTGGGACACTGGTCAGGAAAACGGAAATTTGGAAAGACTCTCAATTAGAAATTTTAGGTTGTATCCAGTTCGTATCATGCATTGCACTGGTGAAGAAGTAATGTACAAGCCTGGGGAGTACATGATACGCATTGCACAGAAGGTAGGGGAGAGGGAGAGGGTGTAATGTATAAAGCTCTGTAGGAAGATTTACGAGGCACTAGCTATGGGTAATTTACATGACATTATGTATGGGTAAAGCACAGGGTTTTAGTACATGGCAGAACATATTAGGAATTTAAAAATCGCTGGCTATGGACAATTTGCAAGGCACTGAGAAGGGCCAATTTTCAAGATACTGGATATTGATAATTGACAAGACACTAAGAAAAGGTAATCTGCAAGGCATTGGATATGGGTCTTATAAAAAACACTGGATAGGGTATAATTCCCATAAGGCACTCTGGAGGAGATGATTTACGAGTAACTAAAGAGACGGTTATTTTGTTACAAGGCTCTTGGGAGGAAGTAATGGGACTAGAAAATATTTGCATGGTACTGGAGAAGAGGAATTTCAACAATTTACTGGACATGAAGTAATTTATAAGTTAGTGGAGAGGGCACTTATTTAGCTACGAGACACTGTGTAGGGGGTAATTTACAAGGCTCTGATGAGGGGAGCTTTGGCAGCAAGAGTGGGTTTGACGGTGTGAAAGAACATACCAATGATAGCAGTGATTAACATTAAGAGTGACTGCTTAGGTAATGAAGGGAGGGGGGTGAATCTTAGAATAGAGTGACGAGGTTTTCTAGCGCACTGGAGTCATCGTCCCTCTGGCGCCAAATGTCAAACCAGCAAACAGTGCTGCATCATGTTAGTCTGTGTTTTTATTCTTATTTTAAAGTTCAAGTTGGGTTTATTACTGCGCAAAGTCAAAGTCCATTACGCGGCGAACGTCTTAGGTATGTACGGGTGCCGCAGGAGGTACAGGAACTCCTAAGGTGCTGAGGCCATATGGTCCCAGCACTCCCTGGATGGCAGTAACGAGGAATAACACACTACCTACCTTGCTTCAGAGCCCCAGGATCCGCAGTAGTTCTTAAGGTGCCGGGCTATGCGCTCTAACACCTGCTAAGGGAGAAGATAAGGAAGAGACAGAAAACGGGGATCCCATCCATGAAATCTACGTACACTAGGTGTAGGGAATTTCACGCATGAGAACAGCAAGAATGGAAAGAAGAAGGACTAGTCGTAGAAAAAGGTTGCATGAAAGAAAGAGCGCAACTTGGCTGTTATTTGCCACCCAAAATGATAATAGTTAGAACCGTTATGTGTACGTTTGAATGTGCATGTGTGTGTTTGTGTGCAACGAATGAAGCTGTGTAGAATCAACGGATCGTCGTGCCATGAGGAGAAGCCCTCAGTGACTACACGTTGGAGCTCCGGCGGAGAACGGAGAGGGCTGCTACCACTCCTCTACGCAAAACCTACTGCGTCTGCAATGAACCTGCTCTGCATATATGTTATGTTAAATTCACTCTGTATTCGTGTTTAGCATACTTTATATTTGCGCTAGGCCTACTCTGTACCCGCGTTAGATTTACTATGTCTATACGTTGAACTTAATTTGTATCTGCCAAATTTTCTTTGTAGTTTCGTCAAACTTACTTAGAGGCCTACTCTGCACCCTCGTTACCGCCCTACGGGGGAGTCTGCATCAACTTCGCGTTGGAACTCCGGTGGAACATGAAAGCAACCACTACTACTGTACCCGCGGTAGACTTACTCTGTACGGACGTTAAATTTAATTTATATCTCAAATTTTCTTTGTAGTAGCGTCAAATTTACTTTGTACCCATGTCAAACTTACTTTATATTACTCTGTTAGACCTACTCTGTAACTGTGTTAAACCTACTGTGTCTACGTTGAAACTACTCCGAATCTAAGTTGAACCTACTCTTAATCTACGCTGCACCTACTTCGCCACTCTTCAACCGCCCTACGGGGGAATCTGCATTAACTTCGCGTTGGGACTCCGGTGGAAAATGGAAGCAACTACTACTACTACTACTACTACTACTACTTGTGTGCAACGACTTGTAAGAGAGTTGTTAAGAAGGAGTCTGAGACAAGTTAAAGGAAATTTGAATTAAACATAAGCTGCAAATGAGGTAACTAAAAGTCAAACAAATCAGGATGAAGTGAAAAGGAAAGATGGTGAAGGGTGAAGAAGAGGGCAGTCTGAAGGGAAATAAGGGTGTTCACCTCCCCTGGTTGGGCCGTGACCCCGTGCAGCCCGTGAACCTAACATGTCTAGGGGGGGAGGGGGGGGGGGTGTTGGAGATTAAAAGGAATAAGTTTGAAATGGTAGCTTGGAACAACATTTGAAGTGGTGTTATAAGAACTGGTCATGTGAACTCGGTGAGGTGGTAAGAATTTCGACACATTCCAAGCACTTTGGGAACAGCATCATAGTGAGGAGTACCTTTGGGAGCTTTTGATTGAGCGCGGAGAAGTCTGCACCAAATTGACAGCGTCAGAGCGAGGGTGTCTTTGGGAGCTTTTGAGGGAGCGCGGAGAAGTCTGCACCAAATTGACAGCGTCAGAGCGAGGGTGTCTTTGGGAGCTTTTGAGGGAACGCGGAGGAGTCTGCACCAAATTGACAGCGTCAGATCGAGGGTGTCTTTGGGAGCTATTGTGGGAGCGCGGAGGAGTCTGCACCAAAGGGACAGCGTCAGAGCGAGGGTGTCTTTGGGAGCTATTGTGGGAGCGCGGAGGAGTCTGCACCAAAGGGACAGCGTTAGAGCGAGGGTACCGTTGGGAGCTTTTGAGGGAGCGCGGAGGGGTCTGCACCAAAAGGACAGCGTTGGAGCGAGGGTGCCGTTGGGAGCTTTTGAGGGAGCGCGGAGGAGTCTGCACCAAAGAGACTGCGTTAGAGCGAGGGTGAAGTTGGGAGCTTCTGAGTGAGCGTGGAGGAGTCTGCACCAAAGGGACAGCGTTAGAGCGAGGGTACCGTTGGGAGCTTTTGAGGGAGCGGGAAGGAGTCTGCACCAAAGGGACTGAGTTAGAGCGAGGGTGAGCGCTTCAGAGGGCGGAGTGTCAGGGGGAGACGGAAGGGCGCCTCTCGCTGTCCCATCTCACCTTTAACCTGCACTTCCTCCCCCCGCTCCTCCCTTTGCCAATTAGGACTTCGTTTTTTTTTCTTCTTTTTCCCCATTTCTGCTTTCAGTTCTTCAGTATAGTTTGCTTTCGGAGTGGTGGAGGCTCCACTGAGCGCGGTTGAAGTCCTGAGCGTGCTTAGCCTTTGACAGCACGATGCTAGCCTGGCTCTACTGAGCCCCAGCGGTTGCAGTCCTCAGTGTGCTGAGCCTTGGACAGCATGGTGCTGGTGTGGCTCTCATAGTCCCAGCGGTTGCAGTCCTCAGTGTGCCGAACCTTAGACAGCATGGTGCTGGTGTGGTGTGCCGAGCCTTGGACAGCATGTTGCTGGTGTGGCTCTCATAGCCCCAGCGATTGCAGTCCTGAGTGTGCCGAGCCTTGGACAGCATGGTGCTGGTGTGACCCCTCTGAGCCCCAGCGTTGCAGTCCTAAACACGATGAGCCTTGGACAGCATGGTGCTGGTGTGGCTGACCCCTCTGAGCCCCAGCAGCTGCAGTCCTGAGTGTGCTGAGCTATGGACAGCACAATACTAACGTGGCTCCATTGAGCCTTAGCGTTGCAATCCTAAGCGTGATGAGCCTTGAATAGCTCGGTGCTGGCGTGACCCTCTGAGCCCCAGCGGCTGCAGTCCTGAGCGTGCTGAGCCATGGACAGCACAATACTGTCGTGGCTACAATGAGTCCCAGCGCTGCAATCCTAAGCGTGCTGAGCCTTGAATAGCACGGTGCTATTGTGGCTCAACTGAGCCCCAGCAGCTGCCGCTCTGAGCGTGCTGAGCCTTGGACAGCACGATACTAGCGCGTGGTGGAAATGAGGCCCAAATCAAATCAGATACTAGCGCGGCTCCACTGAGCCCTTGCGGTCGCAGTCCTAAGTGTGCTGTGCCTTAGACAACACAGTGCTGGTGTGACTTCATTGGGTCCCTGTGGTGCTGGATCCTGAGCGTGCCTTGGACAGCACGTTGCAGGTGTGGCTCCACTGGGCCACAGCGCTTGCCGTCCTGTGCGTACTGAACCATGGCCGGCATTGTGCTGGTATGGTTCTACTGATCTCCAGCGGTCGCAGTCCTGAGCGTGCTGAGCCTTGGACAGCACGGTGTTGGTCCATTGAGCCTTAGCAATGCTGTGTCCCAGGCGGCTAAGCCTTGAACAGCACGATGCTAGTGTGACTCAACAGAAGGTTCAGAGCCTTGCTGCACAGCTGGGTACTGGTGCGGCTCACCGAGTCGCAACCGTGCTGTCCCTAGCGGGTTGAGCCCCGGTCAGCCTTGGTCAGCCCCACTGAATATCCGTTAAGCAATCGTTTGTCGTGAGTTGAACAGTAGTACACTGATGAAGTAGCCCCAAGCGTGTGCTGACCTTAGGCTAAAACTGTGTTGGCGTAGCATCGCAGAACCTTTAGCGGTGAAAGCATCCACAACGAGGGACAACTTTACTCTGACGATCTAACTCGACACTGGACAAGGTTTGAACCACGTTACAAAACCGTCAGTCATAACGTTTGATGAGAGTGGCATGGCTTACTAGTGCGACAGCCTTCAGTCATGATCAGATGACTTGATCCTTTAGCATCAGAGACCAGTCATTATTCGAAGAGGTCGAGCAGGAACACAGAGCTCTGCCCTAGCTGAAGGACAACCTGAGACACTGCCTGTCTGGTACGACGCCCTCCAGCGTTATCACACCTCGGCCCAAATGAACTTTGCGTCTGAAATACGTGTGTTTATTCCACTCCTTGCGTCTTCCCCTGTCACACATGCAGTGTCCAAACGCTGCCATTGGACCAAACGCGCCAACTTGCCCCTGTTGCCACCAAGTGACTATCAGCGTGAAACACTTACTGATGGACTGCAACGCACTCGCGGCAGCCCGACGAACGTTCTTAAATCCCCCGTGCAACCTACAAAGCCTACTCACTGACCCAGTCTACCGAAATCAAATCAAAACCAATCTAACGAAAAAAACTTATCATTTTCGGAGAACACACCGTACTATACGAAGCTGTCTAAACCCCTAACACCTGTGCACGTGAGGTAGTCTCTCCACCCCATTACGCACAGAGTTAACAATACATTTTACGAAAATACGCGTTAACTCTTTACTTTCATGTACGCGCTAGTACGCGAATATGCCACAATTGAAATATGTACTTGATATCATCTTGACAAGACTAATATTTTCGCACGTGAGGCCGTGCGAACACACCTGAATCAATGACGGTCGCGCCCTACGGAGGAGCCTATTATGACACGTTGAGGCTCCGGTGGAGATGAGGCTCAAATCAAATCCAAACGCTGTATAATAATCTGTGTTGCTGAGTAACTTTTTCCTGTGTCAATTATTTCTCATGCTGGTGGGAGGCTCATTGCTTAGTGTTTATAGTATGGATTATTATAGTATAACAAGCAGGCCTAAGACGGATTAAATAGTCCATTCCAGTAATACTTGAAGTTGTCAGTACTACTAGCCCAGCCTAGATTGCTGCCCAGTTTCTGGGCTACAAGCAACTGTAAGTCTTCAACAGAGGTTGCCTCCTGCGCTTGCTGTGATTCCACTGTTCTAATTCGGTACCATCAGTGCTCTTGCAGATGTGCCTCTTAATCTAATATAACAAATTAAGGTGTGGGATACGCGTACCAGTGCTTGTCAAGAAGGTGTGATGCTGTTATTATTTGCCGCATGTGGTTAACGGTTCCAGATTGATGATATCCCGATTTGAAATACGTTTTTGGCCACCGATACTCAGTAGCGCTCGAGTTACGTGCATGCCCATCGTTTCTATTTCTAGTATTATAATCTCAATCGTAGAGCCCTTTGCGACGACTCAGGAACAAATATTTTGCCAATTATAGGTTTCTGTGAGCTGACTGACCCCTTAGTCGTAGAGGGTATGTCTTTGTTCTCAGTTCTGGGATCATTTTTGTTCTGTGTTGAATCCGCTCCTTCTTGTTGACATCACCTCTAATGTGAGGGTGCCAGAATTCTATTGCAAATTATACATGGGATCTTACGATGAAGTGTCCATTTGCTTGAAGTGAGTATTTCTAGATATAGAAAAGCAAGAACTTCCTTCGGTTTCTTGTAACTAGCGTCGACCTGACTTCTTAATTTGAGATCATTAGTCACTAATGTCACAAGATCTCGTAGTTGGTCCACTTCAGTCTGGCGCTGCTCTGCCATGCATGTTGTCGGATTTCATTTTGATGTTTTCAATGTGCAGAACTGTGCATGTCTTATCGGTGATATTCAGTTGTTGCTGGACCGCTTAGTCTACCAGTTTATTTAAGTCTCTTTTAATGACTGTGTGACCCTGCTTTCAGTTCGATTTGTGACAGAGTTTGATGTCGCGTCATAGGATATCTTGCTGATGATTCCGGTGTTATGAGCAAAGTAGGAACCAAAGAACACGTCTTTGTGTAGCCCACTAACTTTTTCTCGGCCTTTACAGAACTGTTGTGTGCGGACCGTGAGCAAGTTTTGATTCGTAGATTGATCCGCAATTCATGTTCATTGTTTTGGTGTGTATTTAATTTACCCATCTTTCGGTCTTCTTTCATAGGCACTGCACAATTTTTCAAATTTCCCTTTTTTTATTTCAAATTAATTGCTTTCCATTAAATTCCATCGTGGGTTTTACTGACTAAGTTTACTCTTCTAATTTCTAGATTATCAATACAATTAGTTGATCTGTAGTTTCATCGCTTGGACTGTGGAGCGAGGACGTGTATCCTCGGTTCTTTTAACATAAGAACCTTTAACTGCTCGTGCTAAACGTTGGACCCTTCCGTATTGGAAAAACACTGCCAAGTAACTGATTAGCACATCACTATGGCTGGCCTGAAATTTCATTAGAGCTGGCCGTCTGAGTATAGGCTGAACAAGCAGGTCAGGTACTTCACACATCTGCCGGTCTTAATATTTCCCTGATCTGGTTGTGTTGAGCTCCCACTATGTGATTTCCAGATGTTTCCAGAATAACTTTCTTGTGAATCATTGCGACTTGGCTGAGTACGATGTCTGCAACGGTTTTTTTTTCAGCGTATCCACAATTTTAATTTATATTGCTTCGCTGAATTTTACTCTCGTCGTTGATAATTTAGAAATCAATTAGTCCATGAACTCCTGCCTTGAATGGTGACCAATCACTTGAACACCTTCTCCGCCAGGGTCGGAAAATGACATTACTCCACGGATATTAAACCAAATGTTTCACTACCTTTGCCATACTTAGCTCGAGCCTCATCAGAGACTAGACTATGAAGGTTACTGCCATACTTAGCTCGCACCTCATCAGAGACTAGACTATGAAGGTTACTGCCATACTTAGCTCGCGCCTCATCAGAGACTAGACTATGAAGGTTACTGCCATACTTAGCTCGCGCCTCATCAGAGACTAGACTATGAAG
>SDVV010003423.1:0-21419 GCA_016164225.1 Gammarus roeselii | reverse complement strand
TATATATAGCTATATGTAAATCACAGTACAATACATGGACCATTTTTCAAATAAATGCATTTTATAATAAAAATAATCCAAGAACTAAGGTTATGTAATTTTTCTTCCATAGTTAATGACTATGCAATAATTCTTAAGAACTACTATACAACACAGAGAATTCGAATTCCAGACATGGTGATATTTGATGTTCAAAAGTGTCAAAAAAAGGACAACAATCAACACTCCTACGGTTATGAAGGTTTCATGAAATCTAGAGTGAATGAAGGGTGTACAGTTTTGAGTGCATTGAAGTGTGTAATGAACTGTGGGACGTTGGGTATGAAGCAAAAATGAGGTTTTATGCAGGAGTACTCGTCTTAACTGTGCTCAACGTGTCTGAGATGTGGGAGACGAGAGCGAAAGAGGAGAAAAAGGTTGAATGTTTTCGATATGAAATGACATGTCCGGAATAATGCTGAAGTATAGGTTCAATAATGACGTTCTCTGAATTAGAAGGGGTTTAGTGAGGAAGTTGGCTGACAGAGTAGATTTACGTACTCTATGATGGTTCGGGCACATGGTGAGGATGGATGATGGGAGATGATGAAAAGGGTGATGAGAGTGGGGGTGAGTGGACGTAGGCCTAGAAGTAGACCAAAGTTTGACTGAATGGATGGCGTGAAGCAGGCTTTAGGAAGGAGAGACATAAGTGTTGAGGTAGCGAGAGAGCGTACAGTGGATGGCCTTTGACGCTGCCTTGATGTGCTTCCCCGCCTTTGCCGTTTCGTGAGAAACCGGACGGTCGTGGGTGAGTGAGAACATGGTTACTGTGACGCAGCGGGTGTAAACCAGTTGAAGCTGTCACCCCCTGCTATTGGCATTGATTTCGGACCTCACTTTTGATTCGAAGTGTGTTGCGGGATCTTGTGTCCAGACCCTTCAACGCCAAAGATCTGAGTTTGTTAGCGTGTATGCACCTGAGAGAAGTGTGAGATGCCCCATGCCCTCGGTCACCATATTTCTGTAGATTTGATTTTGTGTCTATCTGTATTTTAAAATATGGAAATGGATCATCAAAAATTGTTTGTTTATAAATCATATGTAGTGCAGTTGTGTGCCAATCTCATTTGATGTAGATGGATGCGCATCATTAACTTGACCAAAACCTTAAATATATGTAAATTCATCTACGGCATGTAGATCTCACCCACCTCAGCTGTTGTCAGCCCAACTCTTGCTGACGCAACCGTTTTACATTCCCGACTTTTGTGACCCATTATGTATAAGTTCTGACGATATTGGCGCATTGACCACCACCTGGTGTTGTTAAAATTGTTTTGGTGACTGTCATGTAGCTATCACCCAGTAGTCGGCAACTTGCCGACCACTCGGTCAAGTCGTTTCTGGAATTCTACATTGAATCGTGTTCATCCTAATCAATGCTGTCAACAAATAATTTCTTTCACATGTTACACGATGCTTTAAAACATGATGGTTCCCCTCTGTCGGTAGAACTTTAGATGATAATTTGATTTAATAAAGCGCTGTTGTATAGAGTTTCGTTCTCTTCGAAGTTTGGTTTCCTCATTCTGGATAACTATTCATTTGTTTCTAAAATTAGACATTTCAAGATTGTTTCAGTAGTTGGGTTGAAGCTACTACTCCCTGTTCATGGGCCGTGGTCCCTCATTACCGCGGATCCATATCTAGGCTAATAATAGTATTCATACGACTCGGTACAGTGCTAACCCTGTGACAAGACGATTACTTGACGGCAGCTTGATGTTGCACTAGTTGATGGTTTGACATTTGGTGCCAGAATGACGCTGCCCGTAACTCTCTTAATGTTGAACTAGTTGATGGTTTGACATTTGGTGCTAAAATGACTTTGGCTCGTACTCTTTTGATGTTGCACTAGTTGATGGTTTGACATTTGGTGCCAGAATGACGTTGACTCCAACGCTCTAAAAGCCCCGTCACTAATTTAATTTAATTGACTTGCCAATTAAACATGTTTGGTCTTACAGGTACGATGCCGTGGCTTTGGATGGTACCTTCTTCTCCAAGTCGGGTATCATTTCTGGTGGTAGTTTGGATCTTGCCAGGAAAGCTAAACGTTGGGACGAAAAACACTTGTCGAATCTGAAACAAGAGAAGGAGAAGCTCTCAGAGGAATTACGTGAGGCAATGAAAAATTCCAGGAAGGAGAGCGAATTGAACACTGTGGAGTCGCAAATCCGGGGCCTGGAAACTAGGCTCAAGTACTCAAAATCTGACAAGGAACAAACAGAGAAGCAGATCCTTGCTTTCCAAAGGGAAGTTGATAAGTTGAAGGCAGAGCTGGAGACGTTCCAGCCGCAGCTTCATGAAATTGAGAAAATCATGACCGAGAGAGAGGCGACCATCAGCGACAAGAAGGAGAAAATGAACTCGGTTGAAGACGTGGTCTTTGCCGACTTCTGTAAGCAGATTGGCGTTGACGATATCCGCCAATACGAAGACCAAGAACTTCGAGCACAAACGGAACGAGCGAACAAGCGTTTGGAGTTCGAGAAGCAGCGAAATAGAGTGCTCAATCAACTGGAATTTGAGCGGAGCCGCGACACGCAGAGCAACGTAGCGCGATGGGAGCGAGCCGTCCAAGACGACGAGGATGCCCTTGAACAAGCCAAGCAGGCGGAGCACAAACAGATGGCTGAGATTGACAAAGCCATGAGGGACCTTGACAAAAAAAGGTCAGAAAAGCTGGCCAAGAAGAGCGAGTGCGACGAGATGGACGACGAGATCGGCCGTGCCAAGCGAGAGGTCGGGGTTATTGCCAAGGACATTCAAGCGGCAAATAAACAGATTAACGCCGCCGAGCATAAGGGCAACCAGAAGAAGGCGGACAGGTTAGTCGTAGGCATACTGCTTTAGAAATTTTGTCCCTCTAATCTAATCGTGTAATTGGTATTTCTAGTGTAGCATTCATTGTTTTTGCCAAATTTCTACTACTTTAGGAGTACCATATATTATTTTAAGTTTATATTGCTGAATTTATTTGTGCATGATGCATTTTTGGTCTTGAACACATCTTCGGTCGGGCCTGTAAATATGATGCTAGCTCTTTGTGACCCGCGCTAACTGTTTAACATCCTAGCTCAAGTTGTTCTGCATTATCCGTTTGAGGATTCTGATGCTTTTGTCGTGTGTTTCTTTTGCAGGCACTCAATCCTTAAGCAGTGCAAGATGGACGACACTATGCTCCCGATGACGCGAGGTGACATGACCGACATCGAAAACGAAGGCGGGGAGAGCAGTGGTACCTCCCAGCTTGAGTATTCCTCGGGAATGAATACACAGGTGTGCTTTGTGGGCTGTTAGCTGCTTTCTAGTTTCAATCTTAATAGACGTTCTACTGAGCTAGCTGCGTCTAGGAAACTCTTTGTCGAAGGTGGCTGCTGGAAAAAATTCCAGTCTTGTTAACCATTGGCAACATCATTTTTCTCCCGCCCCGCTCCGTGCCGCAGATCGCTGTAATCCGTTGAAATACTTCCTTCGGCATTGGTAACATTATCTGATCTCTTGTCGTCCCAGTTTGCCTTTGTTAACCTTCTTTCTTGCCACAGGTGATGTACGAGAAGGAGGCTCGCATCCAGCTGGACTACTCCAGCCTTTCTGACCAATACAAGGAGATTGACGACACTGATGACGTCCGGAAAACCGAGAATAAACTTAATAAGCACATCACTGACTTGCTGAACACCATCCACAGAATACAGGTGAGTTCTCGCGGATGATGCTTGCTTGAAAACCATGGTCACTCTGATGTCACCACGAGAAGATTTGATTGGTTTGCATGGATGAAAGTTTTGATCCATTCCTGTACATTTTATTGAATACGTTTATTATGTTGGTTTGATAACAGTACGCGGTATCTCCGTTGTCAAATTCATTTGCAAATATAGATGAACCCCATCCACATGCAAACCTAAACCTTAATTATTATGAATTTAATCGTACTGTCAAGAAATGCTGTTCCTGTTACAAATCGTTTACGTCGAGAGCATTCTGTCGAACGATGTCTAGTTGATTTACATTACCTGGCAAGTAAAAATTTTCTTGCTCGTATCATCTCCTAGGCATCGTATTGGAATAACACGCTGTTTAATGATTGGCTGCATTTTGTGCGATTCCCGATTTTGCAAAGCATGGCAATTTTAATAACTGGTCTTTCTGAACCATTTCAACTCTCCAATTCTGCTCTCGATTGTCAGGCTCCCAACATGAAGGCGATGCAGAAACTGGAATTTGCTCGGGAGAAGCTGAAGGAAACCAACACAGAGTTTGACAACGCTCGCAAACGGGCTAAGAAGGCTAAGCAGGCCTTTGAGAAAACAAAGAAACTCCGATATGAGAAATTTACGGCCTTTTTTGAACATGTCTCCAACGAAATTGATGGAATATACAAGGTAAGTGCTGCAAACTTTAGGAAAAGTTTAGGTGCACAATGTTTTGTCGCCAGTGTTTTTTTGCTTGTGAGGTATGAACGATTTCAACTCGGTTGTTTCTTCTGCAGTACCTCCAAACTCCTTATCGAAGTCATTAGGTCTCCCAGCGTTAGCGAAGGGACATTGTTTACTACGATTAGATGCAAAGTTTTTGTGTCATCTGCTGCAAGGTTTGTTAGAACAACCCATCTTGCTAGCGCAAGTGTTATAACAGATGCATCGGGGCCTCATCATGCTTGTGCACCAACGATTGTATTGCACCATGTTCCCAGGCTGGTATTGTAACTTGTTTGTGCGATGGTTAATTTGCTGTGATAGGTTTGAACAATCTGACGTTCCTCGGAAAAGTTGTTTATGGAATTTGAACTTGCTGACTGCAATTTATGTTAATCTCACAACTGAAACATTACGCTGGGAGACAGCGTTTTGCTTCAGCGGACGATGTCTATTGATGTATCTTTGTTCATTCTGAATTTGACCCGCCCTCCAAAGTGAGTTTTGGTGTAATTGAGGACACTTCGTTTCTTCTTGATGATATTGGCAACAAATTTCTGGAATACATCGATTACCACAAGCAAATCCACTCCATTGCAGTCTCTTGCCAAGAACCCTTCCGCCCAAGCGTTCCTTGGGCCCGAGAACCCTGAGGAACCTTATCTGGACGGCATCAATTACAACTGCGTGGCACCGGGCAAGCGCTTCCAGCCCATGAGTAACCTGAGTGGAGGGGAGAAGACCATCGCCGCTCTGGCACTGCTGTTCGCCGTCCACAGGTGGGAGAACGAGGGTTGTTGTTGTTGCTGCTTAGCCCCGGTTTCCACCTGCGGTAGTGGGAACCGCGCCAGCGCACCGCCCAAAACTCCCGATACCCACCGACACGCACGTGTTGAGACAAAAAGAGGTGGGAGACGAGAAATGGGTGACCGTGTTAGTGGTGGGGTAAAGTGTTTATGTTGCTATCTGAATTAACTTTGTGCGTTATGTGGCAGTTGACAAATGGCCACCCGTGCGGTATAATTTTAATTGTGGACCCCAGAACATTGAAACTTGGCAGCGTGTTCATGTCCCTCAGTCACACTGCAACGTACCAACTAGACTCGTGCAGGGATAACCTTATGTGGAACAGGAATGTTTTGTAGGTAAAAAATGATGGGGATTGTACACTTGTCCATGTAAAATAATGCAGTGTATATGTTGTGACTCTGGTGTCTTGGAAGTGTACGTGGGCCCGAAGGCCGTGCAGTGCACAGGCTGCGTCCACATCAACTCCGCAGAGATGGCGCACATGGCGCAATCCTCACCGGCGAGGATATGAAACAGGGTAGGTTGAGGGACTTTCGCTGGGGCCGGGGCCCCAGACGTCGCCACCGCAGGCAAGTCATCTTGATGGAGTTGGCCCGCCTGACTCGTGTAGGCTTCCTCGTGGGCGGCGGAGAACAATGGGACCATCTGCAGCGAATATGTGCCACCCTCACAGAGTTTATGAATCCCGTCTTTTCATCTCTACTCGCGATGTTTTAGTATAGTTTCTTCTGTTACTCATATTTTTGTCAAGTTGCCTATTGTTCAAGATTCTTGATACCTGAATCCTTGAAGTATACTCACCGTATCGAGTTTGTGTGTTACCGATATCTTATGGAAAAATGTAAAATATATATTAGACGAGTCATCATATCAAAACACTTTGCAGCAAATTGATATTTTCAAGCGACAGAATAATTCTCCAAGTGTCAACTTGCGTTTTCCCAAGATCTTAACTGCTGATATGTAATCAAAACATTGTCGCTACCTTCTATCATAGTTTCTTCTACCTATTGTATGATTTTTCAACTTGAATTTTCAGTAAGGGAATAAGACCTTTTGATATTATCTTGTGATATTTCTAACCATTCCAGCTACCAACCAGCACCATTCTTCGTGCTGGACGAGATCGACGCTGCGCTAGACAACACCAACATCGGTAAGGTGGCTTCGTACATTGTCAACAAGAAGAAGGGCCTGCAGACCATTGTGATATCTCTCAAAGAGGAGTTCTACCAGAACGCCGACGCGCTCGTGGGCATCTGTCCTGACGTGAGTTCTAATAGTCTTGCTAATGGTAGGATAGAGTTGCGATTACAGGACGGCCGCTGAGTGACTCGCGAGTCGCCATTCTCGCTTGTTAGCGGTCAGCTATTGAGTTTAGAGTAGAGGTGCAGTGCAGTATGTGCCCGGCTGTGTTTCTTGCTTCAGCTCATCTTGACTTTTTATCTCTTAGACAACAGTATTTGAATTATACTTACCAACGCATGAAAATATTCCGGTTATTTTCAAGTAACACTAGTCAAGGTGAAGGAATACACCTTAAGGGTCGATTGGTGCAGTAAGCAACGTCACCATTGTATTAATATCTTGCGTCATACATCTATAATCAACGTCTTTGAGTATAACTAAACCGCGCAATTTGGATGAGCGCGAGGTTATAACTTTCGTTTTCGTAATTTTCTCGGTAAAAAGCTATTTCTCTGTAATGTAGTAAGAGACATAAGGTTAGCATGTGCTTCTGCTTCTTATTCCAATGAATCTTGATGAGGAACCATTAGAGAGACGTTCTTACGAGAAAACCTTGATAACATTCGTCGGGATTAGTTTTCGACAGGTTTTAGACCTTTGTGTCTTTCCAATTTTCATCGAAAATTCGAAATTAAAAAAAAAATCGACTTTTCCGCGTCTTCCTGTTTTACCAAGGCTGGCTACGGGACGCCGCTTGGTTCCAAAATGGCGGCCGGGCCCGCCTGACAGTCTAAGCCGGCTGAACCCCCAACCCTCTCCCTACCTATATATGCGAGGTCTGCCCTACTCCATCATTCATGAGGGCTGACAACAGCTGCTTTCCACAAGGAAACATTGCGTTTTTAAGATAGTAGGGGGAGGAGGAGGCCCCCTATGGCTCTCACTTCATTACAGAGAAATAGCTTTTTATCGAGAGGATTGAGAAAACAAAAGTTATATTCTCTTCCATTTCGTAAGCCATAAGGCTACAGATACAGACACTAGGCTGCATCCCCCAGAAAAGGGGGTGGCCGACGGCAAGGCGTACCTCACACTCACACAACTTAGTCCTTTTGTGCTCAAGGGTCCGGCCGGTACCCCCTCAACATACACTCTGGGTCACGAGTGCAGTCCGAGGATCCGTCGTCAGAGGCAGGGCCCGACAGTTTTCACTGGTTTACCCCCGCCGCGTCATAATGGCCGGGCCCCCCACCACCCACGACCATCCCGACAGCGGGATGCCAAGGGCGGGAAAGCACATCAGAGCAGCGTCACAATCAACCATTCACAACCATTCTCCACTCACGCCTGTTTACGAGTGTAGGAAGACAACAATAGGCCTATTGGCCCAAACTAGGTTGCCTTTTGGTAGCAAAAGTGTTAGTTCTGGAGTAGAACGTCTGAGAGGCCTATCGGCCCAAACTAGGTTGCCTTTTGGTAGAAAGAGGATAAGTTTTGAAGTAGAACGTCTAAGAGAGCTTCGTGTGTCATTTCTGTTTTTTTTATAACAACAGGAAATGGAACGGTTAAGCTATTTATCGGCGATTTATGTAGAACTTATCGAGCCGCGACTTGAACGTTTCGATTGTATTGCTGTTTACAACCTCCGCTGGAAGTTTCTTCCATTCTTCGACAACTCTATACGTGAAGAAATTGCGCGTGATGTCGAGTGAGAAACGTTTCCCAACGATTTTGTATCCATTGTTCCTAGTCACTCCGTTTGTATCTAGAGTGAAGAGGCTCGCTCGGCCGACGTTTTCTTTACTATCATGTCGCCTCTGATTCGACTTTTCTCTACCAAATAAAGATTGAGTTCACAAAGCCTGTCTTCGTACGATTTATTCCGCAGCGAGAGGATGAGTTTGGTAGCTCTACGTTAAACCTTCTCAAGTTTAATAACGGCTTTTCTAAGGAATGGAGACCAGAATTAAACGGCATACTCGAGATGCGGTCTAACAAATGCATTAAATAACTTGAGCATACTGTGCTGGTTTTTGTAAGAGATAGTGCGGGATATCATACCTAGCATTTTGTTGCCTTTCTTGGCAGCATCGTTACATTGCTTGCTGCTTTTCAAGTCGTTACTATTGATGACACCTAAATCTCTCTTTTCGGTGATGGGAATGAGTTTTTTTTCAGACATTGAATATTCGTGTTTGAGGTTATGAAGACCTATGTGCGTAACTTTGCATTTGTCGACATTAAATTTCATTTGTCACTTTTCTGACCAATCAACAATTTTGTTCAAGTCTAGTCGGATCTGCTGACACTCTAGTTCAGATTGCACTTTTCCTCCGATCTTAGTTTCGTCTGCAAACTTGCTAATGTTTAAGAGTACTTTGCTATCGAGATCGTTAATGAATATGATAAAGAGAACTGGCTCTAACACGGATCCTTGAGGCACGCCGCTTGTAACGTTTCCCCAGGGGGAAGAATATCTGTTAAGTACAACTCGCTGTCGTCTGTCCGCAAGCCAGCATTTTATCCAGCTGTTAAGCTCGCCTCGAATACCGATGCTGTGCAGTTAACTAATTAGGCGCTTGTGGGGGACTTTATCAAAGGTCTTTTGAAAGTCAAGGTAGATGATATCGATTGGAGATTTTGTGTTGTAGATTTTGATTATATTTCTGAAAAAGAGTAGCAGATTTGTAAGACAGGAACGGTTGTGTCTGAAACCATGCTGGGAGTCGCCAATCAATTTGTTTGATTCTAAGAACTCCGTAAGTTTATCCGTTATCAAAATTTCCATCAACTTGCCAATGACTGAGGTGACACTAATTGGATGGCAGTTGCCGGGACACTTCTTGTCCCCTTTTTTAAAAATTGGGGTAACATTGGCCTCTTTCCATTTAGAGGGGAAGGTGCCATTTGTGAGAGATTGGATGAAAATGTTTGATAAATGTTCGGCGATTTCGTTTCTAGTCTCTTTTATATTCTAGGATGAATTTGGTCTGGACCTGGAAATTTGGTGACTTTCAATTTATCTATATATTTAATAACTTTGGCGGGGGAAAAGTTCACTGTGGTGAGGGCTTCAGCTTGTTTTGCCGCTACGATATCCTCAGGATTAGCAATATCCTGATTCTCTAACGTAAATACAGAGCAAAAGTATTCGTTAAGTAGAACACTCATTTTGGTGTCGTTCGTTTCTAGCTCACCAACATCATTCTCGAGAGGACCTATTACAGATTTTCATTTTTTTTTGCTCGAAATACAACTAAAAATTTGTTTCGGATTAGTTTTGGCATTGGCAGCAATTTCATTTTCATAATCTTTCTTCTTACGTTGCAGGACTCTCTTCAGATCTCGTTTGCTAATTTTGTATTCATTTTTTGCTACGTCGTTGTGTGGATGTCTCTGCTTAACCGAATGCTTTGCTTTTTTTTGGTGAATGAAGGCGCAGCAAATTCTCCTTTCCAGTACATGGGCTGATAGGCTGTTGTTCACCTGTTTTTTTGCGCGATATGCTCCTGTTCGATATTTTTAAGCGCTTTCAAGATATAGTCAAGCGATTGATTGACATCTTGTCCGAGGGTTATATTTGCTGACATTATTGACTCTCTTAAGACATCAAAATGTTCATTGCACGCTCTCTCGCCACCTCCACATTCATGTCTCCCCTTCCTAACGCCTGCGTCACACCATCCATCCACCCAAACTTCGGTCTACATCTCCCTTCATCCATCCTCTCCATGTGCCCGAACCATCTCAGAACACGCGAATCCACTCTGTCCTCCAACTTCTTCACCATCCCTGTTCTGATTCGAGCCACGTCGTTGGTGATCCGGTCTCTCAGCGTTACTCCAGCTATGCTCCTAAAACATTCATCTCGAAAACATTTAACCTTCTTCTCTCCTCTGCTCTCACCCCCCAAGTCTCCGCTCCGTAGAGCACAGTTGGGACAACAACACCCACATACTTGCCCTCTCTTTGCTTCCATCCCCAACGTCCTACAGCTCATTACACTCTTCAGTGCACCCAACACTTTCCATCCCTCCTTCACTCGCGCCTTCATTTCAGTTTGGGAGATACTTGAAACACTGAACTTCCTCCAAGAGCTCTCCATTTAGGGTGACACTAATTTTGCTTGCATCGACATTCCTCGAACATCTCATTACTTTACTCTTACCCACGTTCACACACAAATTTATGTTTGTCGACAAATTTATGTTTGTCGACAAATTGATGTCTGTCTACAAATTGACGTCTGTCGACAAATAAGGCCTTTCGAGGACGAGGCAGGGCTCGCCGAGACAGCAAATTCAGTACGTCTGCGCAATTGCTGACCCTTTTTTGGCTCTGTAGAGGCAGTGGGTCACTAATCCACTGCCCAGATGGGCCACCTTGTACTAAATCTTACCTATCAAAATAGGTGCGAAGACCCTTTGGGTCTAGTGAGACGGGTAAGTGCTGTAATCATGAGCTCACACCTCCATCGAGTAGCAGCGCTCGAATGGGGTAAGGCAGACCTCGCTTATATAGGTAGGGGGTCCAGCCGGCTTAGACCGCCGGGCGACCCGGCCGCTATTTTGGAACCAAGCGGCGTCAAAACTCAAACAAAAAAACTCGGAAAAGTCGAAGAATTTGTAAAATTTCGAATTTCCGAGGAAAAGTGGAGACAATGCTTAAAAACATGTCGGAAACTACTCCCGACGAATGTTATCAAGATTTTCCCGTAAATGTCTCTGTAATGTTTCCTCATCAAAATTCATTCGCTTAAAAAGCAGAAGCGTGTGTTAACCTTATTTCTCTTACGAAATGGAAGAGAAATTAATACTGTTCGATAAGCTTTTAGAGTTCGTGTTGTGTGTGCAGTGTGGGAGTCGGCCAGGCTCTGGCCGATGGTACCACTTTTATTGGACTCGGCTGGGACGGGCCAAGCTCACAGCAGCGTGACTGCGGCCGGCATGCAGTGTCGCACGCACACCCTCACACGCTATGTAAACACATAGCTACAGACCCTTTGCAGTATGCACACCGACACGCACCAGCCCAATATATATGACACAGAGGGTACGCAATCAGACAGCGCAGCCGAGCAGTATTGGAAAGTGCGGTCACGTTGCTCACGTAGTCTGAATTCCAAAAGCGTTCTCATTGTCAACGATTGCCTAGGGCGGTCCACGAGTTAATGAAATTGCACATGGTTGAATAGAAACTACGTGTAAAATAATTTTTGCTTATAAGCCACCGGCCTACTGTTCATTTGATGAAATTGCCCATGGTTGAATAAAAACTACGGGCTAGTAGTTTTTGCTTTTAGGCCACCGGCCTACTGTTCATGTGATGAAATTGCCCATGGTTGAATAGAAATTTCACGGGCTTAATAGTTTTGGCTTTCAGGCCACCGGCAACTATTTGTTGTATTTGTATCACAGGAAGTTCATGGTAGAGATTCAGATGTTAAACTGAGAACAAAAAAGGTGGACTGACCCATTGGTTGCCTCGTGCTTGCAGCTCCAGCATGATTCTCATTAGACAACATTCTAGTCACAACATAGGAACTTATGAGTTCAGAATAGTTATTAGTGTATTGATAACCAATTCTTAAACTGCAATGATGTTAAGTAATTAAAATCTATTTCAAATCGCAATTCATTCCGAAACAATTTGCTCTCTAGCCTCCACCGTAACAATTTTTGTTAGCACCTTTCAATCATGCATTTATTGCCCTATAGGTGCATTCTGAATGACGGCAAAACTTTTAAATCAGCTGCTGCTGTGGGCAAATATTTGTCTCATAGTCTGAAATAAAGCAAAGGTTACCGTGTGACAGAGCGTCCCTCAGTTTTAGTCCTGAAAATTGCTGTAGTTTTCCCTGAGGGTGCATCAACGCCCCTTTTCCTCGTTTCCACATAGTTTCTCAGGTGTCCCGTGTTTTCTCACTCCATTCCAGCCTGGCGAGTGTCTCATCAGTCGTGTGCTGACGATGGACCTCAGCAGCTTCCCCATCGAGAGGTCGGAGCCCGAAGAGGCCTTCGCCAGGGTCAGTTTCTAAAACGTTGCTGGCCAATCGAATGCTGCTCTAAGGCGGAACATTTGTTCCATAAAAATAGAAAGTGTGAATAGACGACATTTATTTTCTACATATCGTTAGTTACAAATCCGCGTTTATGTTTTATTACGATGACGTAGGTATTTTTTTTTTTTTCAAGTTAATCTTCTAATGTTTCTCACGATTTTCAGTTCCAACGCTGATAGTAAGAGAAGCTGCCTTCATGATGGCAGCAACTTGCGAACTGATGTCCTGCAGCACCCCGCCACCGCCCTTCTCTCTGCTCAGCAACAGCATACTACGGTTTGCTGCCTAATTTTTCCAGTCCTGCAGTACCCCACCACCGCCTCTTTCTCTCTGCTTAGCAACAGCATACTACGGTTTGCTGCTCAATTGCTCCAACTAGACAACCACCGAAATTTTACATGAAAGTCTACGTGAACAGGCGGATGTTGAATCTGTATTTTTCCAATTAATAGGAAACTGATTGTATTCAGGTGTGAAAAGCATTCTGTTGTGTTCATTCAGTTTGGGTGTCGGTTGCTTCGGAATCTCGTTGATAAATGAAGCCATTAAATCAAATATATTTGAAATCTTGATTACAACAGGCAATTTATCAGGAAATCTCGTATCCACTGTTGTCTCATGTAGATCGCTAAACCTTAATTCCGACTGCTTGTTTGCTTGAATTGGATTGATGATGCTTTCCTGTGCGTAATGCGGAAGATTCTCGGAAAACTAATTTGAAATATTTTGATAGCTACACAAATATATATGTATTATATGTAGAAAAAATATCCACTATTAGCCAACAAAGTTACAGGTACAATTATTTGTTGCAATGGCCTAATTTGATCAGCTTGTAGAGCCTTTAACTTTCCTGGAAGGTGCGTTTCCCGCATGGAAGACCAGCACTCTGACCACTTGCGGCTCTGAGAGACCAGCACAATGGCCACTTGTCGCTATGGGAGACCAGCACTCTGACCACTTGCCGCTCTGAGAGACCAGCACTCTGACCACTTGCCGGTCTGAGAGACCAGCAGGTTGGCCACTTGTCGCTGTGGGAGACCAGCACTCTGACCACTTGCTGCTCTGAGAGACCAGCACGTTGGCCACTTGTCGCTGTGGGAGACCAGCACTCTGACCACTTGCTGCTGTGAGAGATCAGCACTCTGACCACTTGCCGCTGTGGGAGACCAGCACTCTGACCACTTGCCGCTCTGAGAGACCAGCACGTTGGCCACTTGTTGCTGTGGGAGACCAGCACTCTGACCACTTGCCGCTGTGAGAGATCAGCACTCTGACCACTTGCCGCTGTGGGAGACCAGCACTCTGACCACTTGCTGCTCTGAGAGACCAGTACGTTGGCCACTTGTTGCTGTGGTAGACCAGCACTCTGGCTATTTGTTGCTGTGAGAGACCGGCACTCTGGCCACTTGCTGCTGTGAGAGACCGGCACTCTGGCCACTTGCTGCTGTGAGAGACCAGCACTCTGGCCACTTGCTGCTGTGAGAGACCAGCACTCTGGCCACTTGTTGCTGTGAGAGACCAGCACTCTGGTCACTTGCTGCTGTGAGAGACCAGCACTCTGGCCACTTGCTGCTGTGAGAGACCAGCACTCTGGCCACTTGCTGCTGTGAGAGACCAGCACTCTGGCCACTTGCCACTTAGAGACCAGCACTCACGCCATATTTTGAGACTGCTTGAGGAATGGTACCCAAATATCCGTCAGTCGGAGAATGAGAAACCATGTTTTCGCAAATTCATCAACCGCCTGTGCACAAGATAAGCATGAACGACTCGCAACCATCTAATGGATGCAGACTCGGAACCGTTTGCGCAACCATATTCTTTGTGCCACCAAGTGGAATCAGCGTGAAACACTTGATGACTGAGTGCAAAGCACTTCGGCCCCTTGATGTATTTTCTTGAATCCCTTTCAGTTTTTAATGCCTACCCCCTAACACTAACCTCACCATCGGACCAAAAACAATGTACTTTTAGTAAATGAAAATGCCTATACGAAGCAGAGTAAAAATTAAAAAGTACAAACAAAACGATTCTTAGAATAAAGTTGTTAACTCATGAGTTCTATAAATGTTAAATACGAAGTCGCAATAAAGCCTGCTCACTGACCCTGCTTTCAAGAAGAAATTTTTTCGGTTAACACCATCTTATATACGACGAGTGTAAATAATTTATTCAATAGCAGTACAAACGAAATAGTTCTTCCACCCCTCAATGTTCCGTTGTATTTTACTCGAAGAAACAAGGATCTACTCGGAAATATGCGTATAAATTCTTTATCTCTGTTATAAAGAAAATAATGAAGTATTAGTCCCGTATGCACTATCGTGCATACATACCATAATTATTATATTCGATTTATTTGTATTTTGATGAAGTTCTGGTTGCCGCACATAATTCAGTGCGAACCTATCGGAATTGATGAACTTCGCGCCCTATGGGAAAGCTCACTAAGGCTTACGTAAGAGCTGCGGTTGAGATGAGCCCATTATTCCCACTAGTAACAACATAGATTTTTTATGGAAAACAGTGTTGGAGTCCTTGATCAATCTGTTGGTGCAGCTTAAGTAGATACAGGATAAGAAATATTTACCTACGAGTAGTGTGTATGAAATTAGGTAGATAATGCTTGAATAGTTTTACGTCAGTAGGTGAAATAGTAGGAAAAGACCACTCTGATGTATCAAGTTTGACTCCTATACATCTGTGCGTATATTTTTTGAAACTTACTACTGCAGTTAAAGGTGTTAGTATCTTGTCAATTCAGGAACCACATTAAGATACAGAAGCAAAGGAATACAGTATTTTCCATTTGTGTAAGCAAAATTTATTTTTCTTATTGTTTGTAGGCTTTATCTATGTAGTTGATTTTCACAATTCTATAGCTAGTTTGTTGCTCGTAGATCAGGACAGCACGTTTTCAGTAGTTTTTTTTGTACATAATACGTTTTAGATTATATTTTGTTGTTGATGATCTTAGTTACATGGGGTGTTTTAAAATTATTTGAACAAAGTTTCATATACGACTGGGCTTGTCAAAATAAGCCCATTTTACTCCGTGGAAGTGTTTCCGGGAATGCTCAGTTTAAAAGCTAAAAAGATTTAGAGGTTAGACCGTGTCGCGACCGCCCTACGGGGGAGTCGGCATTAACTTCGCGTTGGGACTCCGGTGGAACATGAAAGCAACTACTACTACTAGACCGTGTCTGTGGGAAAACGTAAAGTCGAAGTAAGAACAAGTTAATAATTGTGACGGAACAGAACTGTTGGAAGTTAGGTTAGCTATTTACAATAGCTGATCGAAATTTCGCTCGTCTGCTGCAATGCATGCGTGGAAGCGCCGACGCAATGGTTGTTGAACTCGTCCGAAGACATCAGGAGTTTCAGTGATCCTTGCAGAGACGTCAACATGGAACTTGTTTCGTACATCAAACTCTTCAGGTGTCTCCAAAGGTAGAAATCTAGGGATGTCTTATCAGGATACCTTGGTTGCTGGGAGATTGATCCGCCACGACAGTTATTTTATGATCAGTACCGATCATCCAATAACAGCCATATTCCAACTTCAAAATTTTCACACATTTTGATCTCGGCGTTCTCGGTCACGCCTTCATCGAGTAAAATGAGCTTATTTTACCTAGCCCAACCTTATATTAAACTTATTTCAAAGAATTCTGAAACTGCATCGTTTTTTTTTACCAAATGTCACCGTCATTTTTAATGCTGTAATGAGGAGCATTAGAGTTTTTTTTGTACCAATTACTGGACTAACAAGCCTTGACACTCTAATCTAAGGGCTCGTTTTATTCCGTTATAAAGAAGGACATTGACTCCAGTGCACTAGTAAGCCTTGACACTCTAATCTAATCTATTCCGTTATAATCATTGTTCGTTCCATTTCAGTTTTTGTTTTCATGCAGCGGTGATACCATAAGACTAGCTGTGACCGAGATGTTGATGGTTCGGAGTATCCTGGTAATTCCAGTCAAGTAACTCAAACTCAGATTATCTAAATTTGACAATGGCTAAAATTTCTGAACGCTCAGAAATGTTCTGGTGGATCCTCAACTTTACATTTTAGTTTGAGCTTTGATTTACTACTAACTGAAAGTTACTTGCAGTATCGTTTAACCAGTCAGATTCTCATTTCCGCCATCATCTCCTGTATATAGTAGACTTTTTCATTTTGCCAGGACAACCATTATTCTTAGAGCTCAGCTTGTTGTGCTGTTTCCAGACAACGTACACCTTTTTGTTGTCGTTAGCACGATAGCCTTCCTTCTTGTTAGCATAAGTGTGGTCGTATCTCTTCGACAAACGTAGCATAAACGTACTGAGTTTTAGAACAATATCTGTTTGTGACCATATGATGTTATGTTGGTTCTGCAATGTTTTATATTGTTTGCCAATGAAGTAATAGGCATTGATCTCTGCTGGCGCTTTCAATCTCCTCTTGGACCAGTAGTGACCAATAGGAATGCTTCCAACATGGTAGCGTCATGCATATTATGTTGTAAAAGTCAACAAGATGACGCAAATCATTATCAATGCAGTCACTTCTTATTGTGCACGCCAAATCAATCGAGTCGACGATGGAGGTGCTTCTTGGTTCTTACTGCTGCTCAGCGTTTGCTGTAGAAGGATAAGTTGTTTCAGTTGGAAAAGAATTTATTTATACTTTTCAGCTCTGCTCGTTACATGCGATCATCTTAATGATCGCATGTAACGATCATTAAAATAATAAATTACATTTTGGACAGGGCGTTTCTTGGATATCATTCAAGAAATCAAATTCATGTATATAAGTAAAATTATATTCTCATGTTAATATTGTGTTTCTTTTGTACCATAAGAGCCTGCTGGTTTGATTATTTTTTTCCTATCATCCAAGTGAAATGCATATATACTGAAGATTATGTGGAAACACATCGGTTAAGTAACTGTTGCCTTACAGCGTTTTATCTTCAAAGTCATGAACACGAGTTGTGTTGACAGACTACTTCGGCCAGTAAACCAGTTTCTAGGTGGTGCAATATACATTTTTTCGCAACCGCAGGGAGTACCGGCCTCGTCTGCAAGGACAATATTTCTATATGTTTGAACACAACCTTTGAAACCCTTCACTATTGGTACCATTCCTTCATATATCCTGCATGATGAGATTCATATTGATGATTGGTACTTCAATGTAATTTGTAAGATAACTTATATAAGCTATGGCAAAATGTAATGTCTGGATTTATAATGTCCGCAATCCACGTGCTTGATGTAATTATTATAAAATGGATTAAAAATAATCATTACAGCACATGTGATGCTATTCTGACGTTGGCAATGGTTTGATGGGTAGAGCTGTGCTTGGAAGTATTTGCCATTGCTTCGTACGGAGATCAGATCAGGCCAGTACTTGGGGAAGTGACGTTCCTCCGGTCCCGAGCGTCTCTTAAGCTGAAACTAGAATTGTCGAAAACTCCCGTAATGACGAAAATATAAAATGCTGAAGAATTAAAAACAAACATGATTAAAACCTGTAGGAATAACATTAAACTGTATAGCTGACTTGTAGGAACTAGGAAACTGTTGTTATAATTTAGCTATCAAAACGAATGTCAAACCTTCCAATCATCGCAAACAACGCAATGCGCATCGCAATAGGCACTTTCCGTTCCAGTTCCATCGAATCCTTGAATGTGATACCTTATGAACTTCTGTTTCCTTTTCGAGTTGAAACTCTTGGTACATTACTGCTTCAAGATAAGCATTACTTCTCTTGCCAATAGTTGACTGGTTCTCATATTACCAAATGCTGGTCTCTTATTTCCCTCCCTAGGTATCTGTTAGGTTCACGACCGCACGGAGTCACGGCCTAACCGTTGGCTGTGAACACTGTTACTTCCCTGCAGGCTTCCCTCTTCTTGACCCTTCACCATCTCCTTTTAACCCTAAACCTGAATTTGCTGAACTTTTATTTTTTTCATTTGCACCTTATGTTTAGTTCGAATTATCTTAAACTTATCTCGAATTCCCTCTTAACAACTCTCACAGTAGACGCTGCACGCACACAGACACGCAGACTCAAACGTCTACACTCACACACACACCGGTCCTAACTATTCTCCCATCGAGTGGCTAATTACAGCAAAGTTGCGCTCTTTCTGTCATGCAACCTTTACCGACGACTCATCCTTTTTCTGCTTTCCATTCTTGCTGTTCTCATACATGAAGTTTCATACGCTGAGAGTAGATCTCATGCGCGTGATCCACGTTTTCTGTATCTTCTAGCATTCGGTCTCTGAGGGACTACTGCGAATCCTTGGGGCTCTGGAGTAGGGTAGGTAGTATGTTAATCCTCCTTATTGCCACTCGAGGAGTGTTTGGACCATGTTGCCTCAGAAACCCTTAGGGTGGATGGATGATTATTCATTTTATAGATCATTAACACTTTATTTTAGTATTTTATTCATTCATATTTCGTGGGCTCTATTATTTATCTGTGCCCTTTTTCATGGTGATAAATTTTGGATTAGTTATATAATTATGTATCGTTAGACGCCCGCAGGGGCCTTAGGTGGACTAGGCGGTGTGTTAGTTTGTCTAGTCCAACCTGCGGTGGGAGAATTTGCGCTCTACCGGGCGCCTAATAGATGTCCGCGCACAGCTAGGCGTTATGATGGCTAAATGGTGATATAATGATGATGTTGATCTTAGAGAGAGTGAAAGTCTTGAATGACACTCTGCGTGGACGGGACGAAGCGAGTCGAGGTAGTTTGAGGAAGAGCCGTTGTCTACGGATCTGCAGACCAAACTACTCTCGACCATCGCAAACAAAGCTTTGCGTATCACAACCGGCGCGCTCCGCTCCACCCCAATCGAATCCCTTAACGTGCTCGTTAACTAACTTCCACTTCCGCTCCGGCGAGACAAACTTTCACTACAATACTATTTTATGACTAGAAGTCTAATCAACAACCGAGCTATCAGCCACATCACCAACATATCCGATAAGCGCCTTTTTGCGGCTAACCTGGCTAAACCTCAATCGTAAAGCTATTAAGCCTTCATTTTCCCATCGAATCCTTCAAATTAACACCAACATGGATGATCAACCCACTACCGGTCAACCTAGACCTGCAAATGTACCCTAAACCAACTACTGCAACCAACACGTACCGGCAGGAATTCCTAAGACTACTTGAGGAATGTTTAGAGCACCGCCACTTATACACCGACGGCTCCAAAACCGCGGACGGAGTGGGAGCCGCCGCTGTGTGCGGGGACGCCCCACTCTCGGCCACCCTCCCGCAAGAGGCTTCCGTGTTCTCTGCGGAGCTTCGCGCACTCGAACTAGCCATCTCTATTGCAAAAACACATCGCTTCCCTGAATACGTCGTATTCTCAGACAGTCTGAGTGTCCTCACCCAGCTTAAAACACTGCACTACGAACATCCAGTTCTACATAAAATGCAGCACGATCTCTTTGGGATGCCCGAGACGGGTCAGGCAGTGGAATTCTGCTGGATCCCCGGGCACGCGGGAATAAGAGGAAACGAACTTGCGGACTCGCTTGCTAAACTGGCATCAACTCACCAAAAACAAATTGTCGCATTACATTACCGGGACTAGATCCCTATTATCAATTCTCCTATAACATCCCTATGGGATGAAATGTGATAACAGAGTTGACAAAAAATGCTTTCAGTCAAACCCTCAGTCGTAGAACGGGGAACAAAGTTACCAAAATTAAAGACCAAGTGTTCATCAAGCGCTTGTGCACGGGACACACGGGGATAACTCACAACCACCTGATGGATGTCGACATAGGACCAAACGCGCCACCTTGCCCTGTTGCCACCAAGTGACTATCAGCGTGTAACACTTACTGATGGATTGCAACGCACTCGCGGCAGCCCGAAGAGCGTTCCTAGATCCCCCGTGCAACCTACAAAGCCTACTCACCTACCCAACCTACCGTGAAAAATCTTATCGCTTTCGGAAAACACACCGGACTATACAAAGCTGTCTAAACCCCAAACACATGTGCAAATGAGGGTCTCTCCACCGCATTTCGCACAGAGATAACAATACATTTACGAAGATACTCGTTAACTCTTCACTCTCTTGTATGCGCTAGTACGCGAATGTGCCACAATTTGAGTATGTACTTGGTTTCATCTTGACAAGACTAATATTTTAGCTCGCGAGGCTGTGCAAACATACCTGAATCAATGACGGTCACGCACGACGTGGGAGACTGTTATGACCCACGTTGCTGCTCCTTTGGAGATGAGGCCCAAATCAAATCTTAGCTGAATTAATTAACTATACTCTAACCGAACTAGACCGCGTAGCCGTAAACTGTGTGTTGCGTTGCTGTCGGAGCTGACTTTGTCCGTGTAGCTGTAAACCTTGTACTAGCCTCGACGATTCTACCAGTACGCACCAGCGTGCGTACATATTACTCATGAAGTTCTAAATGATTGGAAGCGGAGGTCAGTTTCGTCTAAGCGTTTTTCTTATGCGCACCAGAGTGCGTCTGACATTGCTAAAATTTTCTAACTTTAAAAGCGTTGTCTTCTTTTTCGCACACTGAGGCGTACGAGCCTATCGGAATCCATAGTCATAGAGCCCTAAGGCCCACATAACTATCGTCCCATTGCCCTAACTAGCGTCCTATGTAAGACTATGGAAAGAATGATAAACTCACGCCTAGTAGACTACTTTGAAATGCATGCAGGCCTTAACAACATCCAGTGTGGTGGCCGTAAGCGCCACTCCACAACGGACCACCTCGTACGACTAGAATCAGACATTAGACAGGCCTTCGTCCGAAGAGAACATGTGGTTTCCATATTTTTCGACGTCGAAAAAGCATACGACACTACGTGGAAATACGG
>SDVV010003422.1:0-21422 GCA_016164225.1 Gammarus roeselii | reverse complement strand
AGATATGACGCTTCAATAACAAGCTTTGACAAGATAAGCCGCTTCCTTGACATGCTCTGACCAGATATGACGCTTCAATAACAAGCTTTGACAAGATATGCCGCTTCCTTGACATGCTCTGACCAGATATGACGCTTCAATAACAAGCTTTGACAAGATAAGCCGCTTCCTTGACATGCTCTGACCAGATATGACGCTTCAATAACAAGCTTTGACAAGATATGCCACTTCCTTGACATGCTCTGACCAGATATGACGCTTCAATAACAAGCTTTGACATGATATGCCGCTTCCTTGACAGGCTCTGACCAGATATGACGCTTCAATAACAATCTTTGACAAGATATGCCGCTTTCTTGACATGCTCTGACCAGATATGACGCTTCAATAACAAGCTTTGACGAGATATGCCGCTTTCTTGACATGTTCTGACCAGATATGACGCTTTTATGACATGCTTTGGCAAGATATGCCGCTTCCTCAAAAAGCTTTGACCATGTATGACACCATCATTGAATTTTATTCTAAGTTAAATTTCACATGTACTAAGTTTAATTTTTTTATAGTAATTTTCTTTCACTACAGTACATTTCGTCAAATTGTCTCTGGAAGAGTACTTTTCACTCCTGTGAATTACGTCAAATGTTCTCTGTAGGAGTACCTGTCGCATCCACATTACGTCAAATGTTCTCTGTAGGAGTACCTATCGCATCCACATTACGTCAAATGTTCTCTGTAGGAGTACCTATCGCATCCACATTACGTCAAATGTTCTCTGTAGGAGTACCTATCGCATCCACATTACGTCAAATGTTCTCTGTAGGAGTACCTATCGCATCCACATTACGTCAAATGTTCTCTGTAGGAGTACCTGTCGCATCCACATTACGTCAAATGTTCTCTGGAAGAGTATCTTTCACTACTGTGCATTACCTCAAATTTATCTGAAAAAGTAACTTTCAATACTGTACATTACGTCAAATTTGTCTGGAAGAGTACCTTTGCCCACGCTTTCCGTGAGTTGCTTGTCTCCCAACTGCCCCACACAATCTAGAAAGTTGCCTCCAACATCTCCAAAGTAATGTTTATTGTTCACAAATAGCGACCAGCAACGCAAACATATCAACCGAACTCTGAGACAAGCGCCGTCCCCATTCTTGCAATTGATAAACTCTGTGTCAAGTGCCAGAGTGAAAAAATATTATCTACATTCTTGTAATTGATAAACTCTGTGTCAAGTGCCAGAGTGAAAAAATATTGTCTCCATTCTTGCAATTGATAAACTCTGTGTCAAGTGCCAGAGTGAAAAAATATTATCTACATTCTTGCAATTGATAAACTCTGTGTCAAGTGCCGGAAAGAGTGAATATTTTTTGTCTCCATTTGTGACAGCTGACTGTGGTACCGCTGTGGCTGGCAGCTGACTGTGATACCGCTGGGACACACAGCTGACTGTGGTACCGCTGGGACATCTGACTGCGGTACCGCTTGGACATCTGACTGCGGTACCGCTGTGACTGCTGACTGTAGTACCGCTGTGGCAGCTGACTGTGGTACCGCTGTGACAGCTGTCTGTGGTACCGCTGTGACAGCTGACTGTGGTACCGCTGGAACAGCTGACTGTGTTACCGCTGTGGCAGCTGACTGTGATACCGCTGTGACAGCTGACTGTGGTACCACTGTGGCAGCTGACTATGATACCGCTGGGACAGCTGACTGTGGTACCGCTGTGACAGCTGACTCTGGTACCACTGTGACAGCTGACTGTGGTACCGCTGTGACAGCTGACTGTGGTATCGCTATGGCAGCTGACTGTAGTACCGCTGTGGCAGCTGACTGTGGTACCGCTGTGACAGCTGACTGTGGTACCGCTGTGACAGCTGACTGTGGTACCGCTGTGGCAGCTGACTGTGGTACCGCTGTGACAGCTGACTGTGGTATCGCTATGGCAGCTGACTGTGTACCGCTGTGGCAGCTTACTGTGGTACCGCTGGGACAGCTGATTGTGGTATCGCTGTGACAGCTGACTGTGGTACCGCTGTGACAGCTGACTGTGGTACCGCTGTGGCAGCTGACTGTGGTACCGTTGTGGCAGCTGACTGTGGTACCGCTGTGAGAGCTGACTGTGGTACCGCTGTGACAGCTGACTGTGGTACCGCTGTGGCAGCTGACTGTGATACCGCTGTGGCAGCTGACTGTGTACCGCTGTGACAGCTGACTGTGGTACCGCTGAGGCAGCTGGCTGTGGTACCGCTGTTGCAACTGACTCTGATACCGCTGTGGCAGCTGACTGTGGTACCGCTGTGGCAGCTGGCTGTGGTACCGCTGTGGCAGCTGACTGTGATACCGCTGTGACAGCTGACTGTCATTTGATTGAGTAAACAAGACCCAACAATGAGGAACAGACAATATAACCTGTTTTTAATGCAGCTCCGAAGTTTATCCCATAACCGGAGCACTGTAATGGGCCAACACATCAAGTCCCTTATCGGCATTGTGTGACCTGCTGCGTATGTACATGCGAACATATTTATTGTAATTGTGAGCAAACGAGTGCATTTGTGAGCTGATTGATGGTAAATATGAGCAGATTGATTGCAGCTGTAATGGCGAGCAGATTGATTGTAGGTGAGAAAGGATTGTTTGGAATTATGAGCAGATTGATTGTTGAAATCTCATACATTGAACTATTATTCGTCAGAGTTCAATTATGTTCATATGCCCTGTTCCAGCTAATCGACCCTGATGGCCAAAAATGAGCCAATTAAATGAGGTATCGTCCGCTTACTGGCACTGTTCGATTAGCCGTTAATGAGCCTTCGATAATTGCTTCTGATGAACTTGCAGCAGCCAGTGAGCCTTCTTTTAATGAGTTAAAGTCTATATATGACCCATAAATAGGTGATCATTTTTGTGAGCAATGAAAGATTGTGTGACTAATATACCAGTTTGAATACATGAATTGGATTGTTTATTTGATTTGAATTGATTCTCATTTCCACCAGAGTCTCAACGAGAGTCATGATAGGCTCTCCCGTAGGGCTCGATGATCATGGATTCCAGTAGGCTCGCACGACTTAGTGTGCGAGAAAAAAACACGCTGTCAAAGTCAGAAAATTTTGAAAACTGTAAACATGTCAGACGCACGCTGGTGCGCACAAGAAGAGCGCTTAGACGAAACAGATCTCCGTTTACAATCATTTAGAACTTCAAGAGTAATATGTACGCACGCCAGTGCGTACAGGTAGCATCGTCGAGACTGGTACAAGGTTTACGGCTACACGGACAAAGTCAGCTCCGACAGCAACGCAACACTACCTAGAAGGCTACGCGGTCTAGGTCGATTATAGTACACTTCATTTATTCAGGTAAGACCCAGACAAAACGAATCCTCGACTCCAATCATTTAGAACTTCAAGAGTACTATGAACGCACGCTAGTGTACACAGGTATCATCTTTGAGACTGGTATAAGGTTTACGGCTACACGGACAAAGTCAGCTCCGACAGCATTGCAACACAATGTTTACAGCTACGCGGTCAAGTTTAGTAGAAGTACAATTTATTTATTTCAGGTAAAATAAAGACTCAGACAAAACGAATCCTCTCCTCCAACCACTCAGAATTCCAGGAGTAATATGCATGCACGCCAGTGTGGCCAGATAGTATCGCCGAAATTGGTACTTTACGGATACGGACCTCAACGCGTCACAAAGTCTTATAGCTACGCAGTCCAGGTCAACCCCAGCAAATAAATATGGTCCGTGCACGTGCGAGTGAGCACAGACTGAAGAAAGGACACCCATTCCCAAAATCAGAAACAGGAACTCCAGCACAAATACACCAGCATTATTATACATGACAAAATTGTGGATCGTGAATAAGAAAGTAAGGGCAGGTTCGTCATGAGCAGAAAAACTGCTCAGATTATGGATTTTGCACTTATTGCTTAACAGGATAAGGTGGTAGGGGCGTAGGTCCCTTGGGTCCCAATAGAGGCCGACGAATCCGGGACGGTAACCCAAGTCCCCCGGGTCTTCCCGAGCTACCCGGGTCCCACGAGACCCCTCGTCTCAGCTCATCTTGGCTTGTCTCGGATCATTTCGGCCAGTCTCGGCTGGTCGCAACCAACTTGACTCACCTCAACATGATTCGACTGATCTCGACGCACCTCGACCAGCCTCGACGTGGCTCTCCCTCTCTCCGCTATAGTAATCAGGTGGACTGTAATAACAAAAATTTTCACTCATGCGTTTTAGGGTGGGAGTGGGGTGGCAGAGGTACCTCGGGTCCCAAAAGAGCCCGTCGAATACCAAAGGGTAACATTAATCCCCCTGGTCCACCGAGCTCCCCGGGTCCCCTCGTCTCAGCTCATCTCGGCTTGTCTCGAATCATTTCGGCCAGCCTCGGCTCATCGTGACCAACTCGACGCACCTCGACCAACCTCGACGCACCTCGACCAGCCTTGACGCGACCCTCGCCCTCTGTGACAGTAATCCGCGGACTGTAATGGTTAATTGTGCTACCCATGCATTTCACATGAACACATTTTTCTGTGTATGGGTTTTACAGGGTGGGGAGGGGGAAGCAGGGTTCGCAGGGTTCTGAGGGTCTTCAAGCGGGTCCCAAAGTTTCTCATGGGGGTCACAAAGGGTCTCAAGAGTGTCCCAAAGGGCCCCAGAAGGGTCCAAGTGGGTCCCTCAAATCCTCCTGGTCTTCCAAGTCCCCCGGGTCCCTCTAAATCCTCCTGGTCTTCCAAGTCCCCCGGGTTCCCGCAACTCCAGGTCCCCCGAGTACCCCCCATTCCCGGGTCACCTAGTCTCAAACAGCTTCGGTTCGTCTCGACTCAACGCCTCGCCAGTCGACTCGTCTCCACTTGCCTCAACCGGCCTCAACTCGCCTCGTCCCCTCCAGGCACAGTGCCATTCAAGACTTTCACTCACTTAGATCAACATCAACATTTTTTCATCATTTAACCATCAAAACGCTTAGCTGTGCTCAGACATTTGTTAGGGGCCCGGGAGTGTGCAAATTCTCCCACCGTAGGTTGGGCTTGACTAACCAACACACCGCAGAGTCCACCTAGGGCTCCTGCGGGCTTCTAACGATACACAATTATATAGCTGATCCAAAATTGATCACCACGAAAATTGGGCGGAGAAATATAATAGAGCCCAGGAAAGAAGAAATACTAAAAAAAAAAGTTAATGATATACAAAATGAATAATCATCTATCCACCCCAAATTGTTCATAGTCCTAAAATATTCGTGACGCTGTTGATAAATTTACAGATCATTTATTTTTAACTTCATATCTCTTCGTATGGAAATGTGCCTGTTTGTTTGGCTCCATTTCCATTGAGTTTGTTCTCGTTGCACTGCAGTAAGTTAAAAAGAACATCCAATTAAACTGAATGAGCCTAACGAGCCTAATTGAATACAAAAGTCTTCCTGCAACACCACCATAACCGATTTCGTACGTTGTGTGACCTTCGGACAGTTTGATTTTGATCTTATTCGCTAATGGTCAATCAGCCGCTTCGTACGAAAAACTCATCAATCAACTGATTTATTCAGGACTGATATTTACAACGTGGATCACAATCAAGCTTATATAACTTTTTAGGTTGGTCTTTCATATTATTTGAAACGGATAGTGGGAGCGCGATAATACATGAGTATTGAACACGCCTATCAATAACAATCACTGCACTCACACACACACACACACACACACACACACACATACACACATACACACATGAACCATGCAATGTTCTGTCAAATGAGCTACTGCGTTTGCAGGGTAATTTTTGGTTGCATCATGTTTCAAATGTGCTTTTCTGTCTGCTGGATTACGACATAAATTTGTAGCAGTAATAATTATTATATTTTGTCTGGTTGTTTTATCTGGCAGGTGAATATGTGTATATATGCTATGCCAGTTACCAGGTGACTTAATTGATCGCTGATTACTTCAGAACTCAAATAATTGATTAAAACAAATATTTCTGTATTAACTAAATTCAAAAAGAATCACTGAGTTAGCGTTTCTTAAAGTCAAAATACCCTAACAATACAACCAAGAACACGAACAGAAACCGTTCGAAGGAGTTCTTCAAAGAGCCAACAATTTAAAAAAATACCTTTTTCTAGATGATTTTTTGTGCAATCGGCGAAGATAAAGAGAGGAGAAATACTCTCCTGTTGGATTGAACGAAAGGTTTAGGAAAAATACTCGACTGCTGGATTGAACGAAGAGCTGAGGAAAAATACTCAACTGTTGAATTGAACGAAGAGCCAAGGAAAACTGCTCGACTGCTGAATTTAACGAAGGGCTAAGAAATACTTTTCTGCTGGATTGACCGAAAGGCTAAAGAAAAATCCTCGACTGTTGAATTGAACAATGTGCCAAGTTGAAACTTGTATTTTATCGACGACAAGTTGTGGTTGCACCTGTTGACTTAAGCAAGTCGAGCCCGATAATCCAATTGGAAAAGGCCGACTGGACGGTTGCAATCGTTTGTTCAAATAGACAGAACCACAAAAAAAAACTAAATTTGCGCTGATTTGGCAGGTGGAGTTATATGTTTCTGATAGATATTAGAGGAGTCAAAAACGACTGAGGAATTAAATAATTGAGTAATGGAAGATAATTTGATTGAACAAAATCCCCTGATTATAGTTATGAGGTCAGTAATTATACGTCTCCCCTTTATACTTCTCCCTTAGCAAACACTCCCACTCGCAGAAATCCCCCCCCACCCTTCTCCTCAGAACAGAGGCAACCTCTACTGCCCACCATTTGCAAAGAAGTTTTACCGTTCAAGGGTAAGGCCTGCCACTGCAACATTCCTCACCGAGAAACGGGGACTGTGAGAGATTGGTAAGTGATTGAACTGGAGAGAGACTGTTGAGAGATTGAACTGGTGAGAAATTTGCGAGAAGTTGAACTGAAGAGAGATTGGTGAGAGATTGAACTGGTGTGAGTTTGGTGAATGATTGAACCGGTGAGTGATTGGTAAAGGATTGAACTGGCGAGGGATTGGTGATAGATTGAACTGGTGAGAGATTGGTAGGAGATAGAACTGGTGAGGAATTGGTGAGAGATTGGTGAGAGATTGAACTGGTGAGGGATTGGTGAGAGATAGAACTAGTGAGTGATTGGTTAATGATTGAGCCGATGCGAGACTGGTTAAAGATTGAACTGGTGAGATATTGGTGAATGATTGAACCGATGAGAGACTGGTGAAAGATTGAACTGGTGAGAGATTTGTGAATGATGGAACCGGTGAGAGATTGGTGAAAGATTGAACTGGTGAGGGATTGGTGAGAGACTTGCGAAAGATTTAACTGGTGAGAGATGGTGAGAGACTGAACTGGTGAGAGATTGGTGAGAGAATGAACTTGTGAGAAATTGGTGGATGAGTGAACCGGTGAGCGATTGGTGAAAAAATGTACTGGTGAGGGATTGGTGATAGATTGAACTGGTGTGAGATTTGTTAAAGATTGAACTGGCGAGGGATTGGTGAATGATTGAACCGGTGAAAGACTGGTCAAAGATTGAACTGGCGAGGGATTGGTGAATGATTGAACCGGTGAGAGATTGGTGAGAGATAGAACTAATGAGAGACTGGTGAATGATTGAACCGATGAGAAACTGGTTAAAGATTGAACTGGTGAGAGATTGTTAAATGATTGAACCGGTGAGAGATTGGGGAAAGATTGAACTGTTGAGAGATTGGTGAGAGATTGAACTGTTGAGAGATTGGTGAGAGATTGAACTGTTGAGAGATTGGTGAGAGATTGGTGAGAGATAGAACTGGTGGGAGATTAGTGAATGATTGAACGGTGAGAGACTGGTTAAAGATTGAACTGGTGAGGGATCGGTGATAGATTGGTGAGAGATTGATGAAAGATTGAACTGGTGAGAGATTCGTGAAGGATTGAACCGGTGAGAGATTGGTGGAAGATTGAACTGGTGAGAGATTGGTGAAAGATTGAACTGGTGAGAGATTGGTGTCAGGGTTCAGTTTAGGCCACGTTACTGTTAGCATAAGGCACACATAACACTCCTTCAATCATAAAGAGGGTATTTGACGGCCGGTGCACGATGGGTCGACGGATAATTGCATAGTGGAAGCATTGAAACATTTTTGATTCATATACCGAGTCGAGATAGTTTGCCTGTCCTCTCAGCGATGCAACACTCTTGTGTTGTCAACAAGCATCGCTCGTTTCCTGATACTCCTGTCTTGCCCCGAGCACCAGTCCAGAGAAGAGAGGTCAAACCAGAGTTCCTGTTGCGGTCAAGGAGGCTGGTATGTGGGGGCGAGAGGACCCCAATAAGGGGACGGCAAGGGGACGCGAGAGTCTATAAAAATCAGTGTCCATCGTTTCATGTAAATGAAGCGATCTCGTTTTATATTGTCTTTATAATTTCATGTATAACATCTATAAGGTTCAGAGGTCATGAAGGTATTAAATATATCCTTCACATACTGTTAAAATATTTTAATAAATGACGGCAACATAATAAAGCCTATTTTGAACTATGAGTCAGTACAATTAACAGCTATTTAGGTCACACGACCGTACCAAACAGACATCGTGTAGTGTTGGCCATTCCTGTCATTTTTTACATTTAAATAATCGTACGGTGAGCGGGCTACACAATTACACGAATCCTGGAATCATTTGATAGAACCTCCAACGTTATTACAATATTGAATCGTGTTGCAAATACGAATGGGCGCCCCCACAAAATTAGGTGACAGGGCCATTATTACTGCGCCATAGAGACTAGGCTGAGAATATCCGCATGCGAGATCATCCACAGTACGGGTTCATCTAGCACCTAGCACCTTCATCATAACGTAGAGATTGTACAGCAGGGGTCAGTTACAATCATCGTGACAGTTCAGCACTCAGTTACAATCATCAGGGGTCAGTTGCAAACATCGTGACAGTTCAGCACTCGGTTACAATCATCAGGGGTCAGTTACAATCATCGTGACAGTTCAGCACTCAGTTACAATCCTCAGGGGTCAGTTACAATCACCGTGACAGTTCAGCACTCAGTTACAATCATCAGGGGTCAGTTACAAACATCGTGACAGTTCAGCACTCGGTTACAATCATCAGGGGTCAGTTACAATCACCGTGACAGTTCAGCACTCAGTTACAATCATCAGGGGTCAGTTACAATCACCGTGACAGTTCAGCACTCAGTTACAATCATCAGGGGTCAGTTACAAACATCGTGACAGTTCAGCACTCGGTTACAATCATCAGGGGTCAGTTACAACCATCGTGACAGTTCAGCACTCAGTTACAACCTCAGGGGTCAGTTACAATCATCATGACAATTCAGCACTCAGTTACAATCATCAGGGATCAGTAACAATCATCGTGACAGTTCAGCACTCAGTTACAACCTCAGGGGTCAGTTACAATCATCATGACAATTCAGCACTCAGTTACAATCATCAGGGGTTAGTTACAATCATCGTGACAGTTCAGCACTCAGTTTACCGCCGATAAATTCCTAGTATTTCAGCGGAAATTTTTTATACAGAAAAATATGCTGTGTTACTTCAGAGGCATATGCATGGTTAGTTATCAACAGCTTCTATGAAGAGGGGTACACAGATTTTCCTACTGACTATTCTATTAATAACTTGAAATAATGTTTCTCCAGGGCACGCTTTTAACCCATAGAAAGTGCTCGGAGATTTTTTCCTATGTTTGCTGAATGAGCATTTTACACTTCATGACTCGCAGGGCGTTTCATTGTCCTAGACACGCTGGGTGCTTCACAGTCCATGACTCGTTTGACGCTTAACAGCCAAGACTTGCTGGGTGCTTCACAAACCAAAACTCGCTGGCGCTTCACAGTCCAGGACTCGCTGGGCGCTTCATTATCCTAGACACGCTGGGCGCTTCATAGTCCAATACTCGTTTGACGCTTCACAGCCAAGATTTGCTGGGCGCTTCACATACCAAAACTCGCTGGGCGCTTCACAGTCCAAGACTCGCTGGGCGCTTCATTGTCCAAGACTCGTTTGATGCTTCACAGCCACGACTTGCTGGACGCTTCACATGCCAAAACTCGCTGAGCGCTTCACAGACCAAGACTAACCTGGCGCTTCACAGTCCAAGTTACGCTGGGCGCTTCATAGAGCAAGTCTTGCTGGGCGCTTCTCACGCCAAGACTCGCTGGGCTCTTCACAGACCAAGACTTGCTGGGCGCTTCACATGAGAAGACTCGCTGAGTGCTTCACAGACTAAAACTCGGTGGACGCGTTTCACACACCATGACTCGCTGAGCGCTTCACAGTCCATGACACGCCGGGCGCTCCTCAGGAAAAAACTCGCTAGGCGCTTCACCGACCAATACTCGCTGGGCGTTTCACATACCAAGACTTGCTGGACGCTTTACAGACCAAGACTCGTTGGGCGCTTCACGGACCAAGACTCCCTGAACGCTTCACAGACCAAGACTCGCTGGGCGCTCCTCAGGAAAAAACTCGCTGGGCGTTTCACAGACTAATACTCGCTGGGCGTTTCACATACCAAGACTCCCTGGGCGCTTCACAGACCAAGACTCGCTGGGTGCTTCACAGACCAAGACTCGCTGGGTGCTTCACAGACCAAGACTCGCTACTGAACGATGGTTTTAGACACCGCTCAGCTTTAGTCTGGACGTTTAAATAATTACTTCGTTCTCAAAAGTGCTGTAGGGAGGCCAATAATTTATCCTCCAACTAAAATATGTATAAGTAATCGCTCTGAGCGACGCGTTCAGTAATTGCAGCTGTCGATCAGACTTGATTGAAACACGTTTTTGCTGTCGGTAGAGGATTGGGCGGGAAAATGAATTGCCCTAGCAGCTATCCACACTCACACCCAAAGGAACAGATTATGAGCTGTAAGGGTGGGTAGCTGCCCTGCAGCTATCTACACTCACACTTAAAAGAACAGCTTATGAGCTGTAAGGGTGGGTAGCTGCCCTAGCAGCTATCCACACTCTCGCCCAAAGGGACAGCTTATGAGCTTTAAGTGTGGGTAGCTGCCCTAGCAGCTATCCACACTCACGCCCAAAGGGACAGCTTATGAGCTATAAGTGTGGGTAGCTGCCCTAGCAGCTATCCACACTCACACCCAAAGGAACAGCTTATGAGCTGTAAGGGTGGGTAGCTGCCCTAGCAGCTATCCACACTCACACCCAAAGAAACAGCTTATGAGCTGTAAGGGTGGGTACCTGCCCTAGCAGCTATCCACACTCTCGCCCAAAGGGACAGCTTATGAGCTATAAGTGTGGGTAGCTGCCCAAGCAGCTATCCACACTCACACCCGAAGGAACAGCTTATGAGCTGTAAGGGTGGGTAGTTGCCCGAGCAGCTATCTACACTCACACTTAAAGGAACAGCTTATGAGCGATAAGTGTGGGTAGCTGCCCTAGCAGCTATCCACACTCTCGCCCAAAGGGACAGCTTATGAGCTATAAGTGTGGGTAGCTGCCCTAGCAGCTATCCACACTCACACCCAAAGAAACAGCTTATGGGCTGCAAGGGTGGGTAGCTTCCCTAGCAGCTATCCACACTCTCGCCCAAAGGGACAGCTCATGAGCTATAAGTGTGGGTAGCTGCCCTAGCAGCTATCCACACTCTCGCCCAAAGGAACAGCTTATGAGCTGTAAGGGTGGGTAGCTGCCCTAGCAGCTATCCACACTCACGCCCAAAGGGACAGCTTATGAGCTATAAGTGTGGGTAGCTGCCCTAGCAGCTATCCACACTCACACCCAAAGGAACAGCTTATGAGCTGTAAGGGTGAGTAGCTGCCCTAGCAGCTCTCCACACTCACGCCCAAAGGAAGAGTTTAGAGCTAGAAACATCAACAGCATTATTCAACTAATTCCTCACGAAACATATATTATGTGGTTTTACCTGGTACCTGATTATTCAGTGTTCCAGTAATCAGAATTATATCTGTTATTTAGCTGGCCCAAAAAATTACTGGTACTTGATATGTTCACAAATATTGCTTGATATCATTATCTGCTGTGTTATTGTACCAATTCCCACTGTAGGAATATTTTCCGCGGAATCATTCCATGCTTCAATGAATGTAAATACCATATTAATACCCGCTTTACCCAATCGATGCAATATTTTTATCATTTCCCATAAACAGGGTTGAAATATATGGCTAAAAACAAATTGCAGAAATATTCGACCTAAAAGCTGAAAAATTTCATCACTTTTCTGTTGTTTTTACATTACACCACTGCAAAGCTCAAGTAGTTTACATTACACCACTGCAAAGCTCAAGTAGTTTGCAATACACCACTGCAAAGCCCAAGTAGGTTACATTACACCACTTCAAAACTCAGGTAGTTTACAATACACCTCTGCAAAGCTCAAGTAGTTTATAATACACCTCTGGAAAACTCAAGTAGTTTACAATACACTACTACAAAACTTAAGTGGTTTAAAATACAACACTGCGAAATTCAAGTAGTTTACAATACACTACTGCAAAACCGAAGTAATTTACAATACACCACTGCAAAGCTCATGTAGTTTACATTAAACCACTGCAAAACTCCAGTAGTTTAAAGTACACTAATACAAAGCTCAAGTAGTTTGCAATACACCACTGCAAAACTCAAGTAGTTTACAATACACCACTGCAAATGTTCAAGTAGTTTGCAATACACCATTGCAAAACTCAAGTAGTTTACAATACACCACTGCAAAACTCAAGTAGATTACAATACACCACTGCAAAGCAACAGCAGCCTACATTACACCACTGCAAAACTCAGGTAGTTTACAATACACAACTTCAAAGCTCGAGTAGTTTACAATACACCTCTGCAAAACTCAAGTAGTTTACAATACACTACTGCAAAACTCAAGTAGTTTACAATACACCACTGCGAAACTCAATAAGTTTAAAATACACTACTGAAAAGCTCAAGTAGTTTGCAATACACCACTGCAAAACTCAAGTAGTTTACAATACACCACTGCAAAAGCTCAAGTAGTTTGCAATACACTATTACAAAACTCAAGTAGTTTACAATACACCACAGCAAAAGCTCAAGTAGTTTGCAATACACTATTGCAAAACTCAAGTAGTTTACAATACACCACAGCAAAGCAACAGTATTTTACATTACATCACTGCAAAACTCAAGTAGTTTACAATACACAACTGCAAAGCTCAAGTAGTTTGCATTACAACACTGCAAAGCCCACGTAGTTTACAATACACCACTGCAAAGCTCGAGTAGTTTGCAACACACCACTGCAAAACTCAAGTAGTTTACAATACACAACTGCAAAGCTTAAGTAGTTTGCATCACACCACTGCAAAACTCAAGTAGTTTACAATACACCACTGCAAAGTTCAAGTAGTTTGCAATACAATATTGCAAAACTCTAGTTTACGATACACCACTGCAAAACTAAAGTAGTTTACAATACACCACTGCAAAGTTCAAGCAGTTTACAATGCAACATTGAAAAACTCAATTAGTTTACAAAACACCCCTTCAAAGTTAAAGTAGTTTACAATACACCATTGCAAAACTCAAGTAGTTTATCATACACTACTGCAAAATTCAAGTAGTTTTCAATACACCACTGCGAAACTCAAGTAGTTTACAATACACCACTGCAAAACTGAAGTAGTTTGCAATACACCACTGCAAAGGTCGAGTAGTTTGCAATACACCACTGCGAACCTCAAGTAGTTACAATGCACCATTGCAAAATTCAAGTAATTTACAATACACCACTGCAAAACTCAAGTAGTTTACAATACACCACTGCAAATCTCAAGTATTTTACAATACACCACTGCAAAACTCACGTAGTCTACAATACACCACTGCAAAGTTTAAGTAGTTTGCAATACACCATTGCAAAACTCGAGTAGCTTACAATACACCACTGCGAAACTCAAGTAGTTTACAATACACGACTGTAAAACTGAAGTAGTTTACAATACACCACTGCGAAACTCAAGTAGTTTACAATACACCACTGCAGCGCTCAAGTGGTTTGCATTCCACCACTACGAAACTCAAGTAGTTTACAATACACCACTGCAACACTCAAGAAGTTTACAATACACCACCGCAAAGCTCAAGTTGTTTTTTGAATTTACATGTACAACTCTACTTGTTCATTTCTCGGAAGATATATAATTTTTGTTGACGAATCCAAATTTAAATGGAAAAAACTGGTCATGGATACAAATTACGTCACCTAAAAAGTCATTAATTACTTTGATTCCTTGTCAACATTGCCGTTACAGTTCTGTTAATCTCTATTCCTTTAATACCTTAGTCTCTACTTAGAGTTCTCAAGCCTTGTTCATAAGCCAATGCCGTCTCAGTTCTGTTAATCTCTATTCCAACTATACCTTCGTCTCTACTTAGAGTTCTCAAGCCTTGTTCGTAAGCCATTGCCGTCTCAGTTCTGTTAATCTTTATTCCTACAATACCTTCGTCTCTACTTAGAGTTCTCAAGCCTTGTTCATAATCCATTGCCGTCTCAGTTCTGTTAATCTCAATTCCTACAATACCTTAGTCTCTACTTAGAGTTCTTAAGCCATGTTCTTCAGTCATTGCCGTCTCAGTTCTGTTAATCTCTATTCTTTTAATGCCTTAGTCTCTAGAGTTCTCCAGCCATGTTTCCATCTGCGGCTCCAAGTGCCAAGTCACCCTCAGCAGACACTAATACGGATGATCATTTTCAAAATCATATGAGACAGGAACATTTTGAGCTTCGTTTAAACAATAATTTTCCACTGAAAAATCCATCAATGCTGTTGAACGAGCAAATGAAACTATATTTGTTCTTTAAGTTCTAGAACATCCATGTAATATGTACTTCTATTCAAACATGAATATCTGTCTCAAATAATTCAGGCTTGAGTATCGAAAGACAGAATATTATTTCGGTAACAATAATATTAATAATATTGAAAGTCTTTATTAAAGCACTCGATCGTACCAAAACCCAAACTTATGTGAGCGTCGTGTTCCTCTTCCATGACCTGCTCAAATTACTTTCAATTTAAACACGCATTATCCCAGCGCTGCCAAAATATCTATATTGATCACGATAATAAATTCTACAGGCTACTGTTCGCGACGCCTCCCAAACTACTGAAGCTGCTGATGATCCAGCAGAGTCAGAGGCACTAAGACTATGCGGCTGTGCTGCTCGAGAAGATAACAAACACAGACATACATACAATTTGTGCAGATAGCTGTTGCCGGCATGAGGATCCATCGTATGTAGGTGGGACGCTGGTAGCTTCCAGCAGAATCTGACTGGATTTCAATTCCCATCCACGAACAGCCGCAACGTAACGTTACTGCTCTGAACTAATTATTCCGTCATTACTGAAAAAGGCAGGCATTTTTCACACGGGTCTCCCAAGCGTGCGGTGTAACTGCTAATTCAATCCCTGGCTGTTCATTTGTCGGCCAGTCTGTGTTTAATGAGTAGAAATGTTTCCCACTCGCCTCCTTAGTATTGCACTGCTGGTAATGGGCTGGTTCAGGGGCCAGTGAGAAAGCAAAACAGGAGAGCCGAGCTGAGAGCAACACCAGAGATGAAGCAACGGGCTGGTAATGGGCTTGTTCAAACGTCAGTGAGAAAGCAAAATAGGAGAGTTGAGCTGAGAGCAAGCCCAGAGATGAGGCAACGGGCTGGTAACGGGCTTATGACGAGACGATACCCGCTATAGGAATAACCTGTCAAAGTCATACGTTGACATAGAAGCCGGAACGACGGTCTTGAAGACAGTTACATGGTGTCTATTCATCATGGGTAGCAAATGTTCGGCAGACGGTTGAGAAGCTGGTATGTTCACGCTCTGAAGGTAACAGAGATAAAACATGAGGATTATTCCACCCATCCATCCATCTATCTATCCATCCACAAGCAAGGTTTGTTGGAAAGAGAGATCAATGCTAGAGGTCATGATCGAAACTCAGCAGTGCGGGATTCAGCAGAGAGAGCAAGGCACAAGGACAACCCACTAGAGAGCAGCGCTCAAGAACAACCCACTAGAGAGCAGCGCTCAAGAACAACCCACTAGAGAGCAGCGCTCAAGAACAACCCACTAGAGAGCAGCGCTCAAGAACAACCCACTAGAGAGCAGCGCTCAAGAACAACCCACTAGAGAGCAGTGCTCAAGAACAACCCACTAGAGAGCAGCGCACAAGAACAACCCACTAGAAAGCAGCGCTCAAGAGCAACCCACTAGAGAGCAGCGCTCAAACATAACCCGTTGAAGAGCAGCGCTTACGAAGAACCCATTAGAGAGCAGCGCTCAAGAACAACCCACTAGAGAGCAGCGCCCATGAACAACCCATTAGAGAGCAGCACTCAAGAACAACCCACTAGAGAGCAGCGCACAAGAACAATCCACTAGAGAGCAACAACCCACTTGAGAGCTGCTGACACTGACCCACTAGGTCAGTGTCAGCAGCAGGGCCCGGCAGAGTAACTGGTTTACCCATGCTGCGTCAAAGTATCAGGCCTCCCCCTCCCAATCCAATACCATCCGTTTCTCAACAAGACTCCAAGGGTAGCAAAGCAGATCAGGGCAGTGTCAAAACTCATCCATTCGAAACCATTCTCTACTCACGCCTATTTGTTCCTCAAAATTGACTTTGTATGTAAAATCATTGATGATAAAGTTATAAATTACAATTTGCTCCATAAAATACGACCCGGCGTCTCACTTGAAAGAAGCTGCGACGAATTGAAATAGAACATTCGTTACCGTTAATTCAAATATTGTATATGATAATGCGCTACTAATTGCCAGACGATGGAAATGAATAATTTATTAATAATAATAATAACATCCGTTGGTCACTCTCTCGCTACCTCCACACTTATGTCTCTGCTTGGTAACGCCTGCTTCAGGCTATCAATCCACCCAATCTTCGGTCTACCTCTAGGCCTACGCCCACTCATCTCCGCCTTCATCACCCTTTTCACCAATCTCCCATCATCCATCCTCACAATGTGTCTGAACCATCTCAGAACACGTGAATCACCAGTCCTCAAACTTCCTAATCATCTCCGTTCAATTCCGAACAACGTCGTTATTGATCCTGTCTCTCAGCGTCACTCCAGTCAAACTTTTCAGCTCGAAAACATTCAAACTTCTTATCTATTCTGATCTCGCCTCCGAGTCTCAGCCCCGAAAAACATTATATTAATATTCATTTTAGTTCATTCCTGGTGAGTATTTCCCAATAAAGTTGTTAATGGAATTATTAATAAGAAATTCGTCCAGACATGCGCGAATATTTTTCAACAAATAAATAAAAAATTGTCCAAATCACCATGTTCTTGCAAAGGTCCTGATGGTGGGATGTAGAGGTGAACTTACTCCCCAACTTTAGTTATAAGTTATTATTAAGTTTATCTAAAGCGTCATCTTCTTTTTATTTACTCAGACCCGAACAGTTCTCTTGTGATGAACAAATATGGTTCGCTGTGTGTGCGCGAGAAAGCGCCTTGTTATGACCCGAGTACTTTCTTCTCTTCGACCAATTATTGTTTGTTTTGTGTGCTTTTCTGAGTAACTGATTTTATTGATGATAACTTCATATACGCCTTGAAGCCGGAGCGCTAGAATCTTGCTACCGTATCCACCGCGTGTCGTAGAAGGCGACTAAAAAGGCGCCCCATAGCCGGGAGTAGAATCGTGCTACCGTAACCCTTGCGTGTCATAAAAAGCGACGAAAAGGGGCGGGGCGAAAGGGCTAGGAATCCCTTTCCATGAAAAACCTTCCTCAAATAAGGCAAGACGAGCGGGGGGAGGAGAGGCTCACGCCTCTCCGAACACTATTGTTAGGGTCGCTGATTGTGCGTGGCTGTGGTACGAATGATATAAAGAGGAGGGAGATTCGTGAGATGTTTGTGAGAAGGAATTGGGATGTGTTGGCGCTGAGTGAGACGAAATTGAAAGGTAAGGGAGAACGTGAGTTTGGTGTGGTAAGTGGAAAAAAGTCTGGTGTGGAGGAAGGTTGGGCACAAGGAGGTGTGGTTTTGATATTGAGTGATCGGTTGGCTAGTAGCGTTACAGAGTGGAAGGAGGTGTCTTCAAGATTGATGTGGGTGAAAGTTAAGTTAGGCGTAGAAAAATGGGTATTTGTGAGTGCATATGGTCCAGGTAAAGAGAGAGGTGAGGAGGAGAGAAAGCAATTCTGGACTGACCTGAGTGAGTATATTGACAGTTTTGGAGATAAATTCAATATAGTTGTACAGGGTGACCTTAATGCGAGAGTTGGAGAAGCAGTGGTGGAAAATGTGATAGGAAGGTATGACGTTCCCGGTAGAAATGACAGTGAAGAAAACCTGATTGGTCTGTGTATGGAGCAGGCGTTGGTGGTCTGAAACAGTTGCTTCAAAAAGCGAGATATCATCAAGTTCACATTGGTAAAAATGACCCGTGGTGCAGTGGAAGAGAGAGCGCTGGTGGATTTTGTGCTGATATCGAGGAGATTGGTATTGAGGCTGCTGGATGTGCGGGTGTTGAGAGGTGAGGGTGGAGGAGTTTCTGACCATCTGCTGGTGGAAGGTAGATTAAAAGTGGCGCAGAGGTGGAAGGGCAACAAAAGAGTGGTAAGAGGAAGAGAGGTAAGGAAAATGAGTGAACTGAATGGGAGGAGCAGAGCTGAGGAGCTCCAACAGGCGTTGAGAGAAGAATATGACAACGTGAGAGGACAGGACTTGAGAGATGTGTAGGAAGAATGGGAGACGTTAAGAGATGCGTTGCTGAGATGTGCTAAGAAGGTGTGTGGTGCGCGCCGTGTGGGCGGGTGCAGGAGGACAGGCTGCGAGTGGTAAAACGAGGAGGTTAAACTGGCGGTGGCACGGAAAAGAGGAGTGTTTGAGGAGTGGTTGCAGGTGAAGTCGGTGCTGGCATATGAAGGCTATAAATAGAGGGGAAACGAGGTGAAGCTGGTGGTGAGGAGAGCCAAAAGGGACGCTGATGCCAGGTGGGGTAGACGGTTGCGCCAGAATTTTTAGGAGAACAAAAAGATGTTCTGTAAAGAGGTGAAGAGGGTGAGAAAGGGAGAGACCGGAAAGGAGGAAGTGGTGAGAGATGAAAACGGCCAGATGTTGTTAGAAAGTGGTAATGTACCGAAGAGGTGGGCCGAGTGTTTTGATGAGTTGTTGCATGTCGCGTATGACAGAGAGGCTGACATTGTTGCTGTGGGTGGTGGTGCTCAGGTGTCAGTTTTGGGAGAGAGACTTGTGGCGGACATTGCCAGGGAAGAGGTGCAGGAGGCGGTGGAGGTGATGAAAGCAGGGAAAGCCCCTGGTTCGGATGGCGTTGCGACAGAGTACCTGAAAAAGGGTGGAGTAACAATTGTCGAAGGGTTGGTGAGGTTACTAATCTTGTGTTTTGTGGCAGACGTGGTACCAATTGAGTGACGCAGTGCCTGCATTGTTCCACTGTATGAGGGAAAAGGAGATAAAAATGAATGTTGCAACTCGAGAGGTATCAGTCTGTTAAGTTAGGTTGGTAAGTTGTACGGGAAAGTGCTGATCAAAATAATTAGAGACTGAACTGACTGCTCAATTGTAGAGGAACAGTGTGGTTTTAGGAGTGGTAGAGGGTGTGCCGATCAGATTTGTGCAGTGAGACAGGTCTGTGAGAAGTACCTTGCAAAGGGAAAGAACGTGTTCTGGGCTTTCATATTTCTGGAGAGGGCATACAACAGGATTGACAGGGAAGAGCTGTGGAGGGTGTTGCGTTTGTATGGAGTGGGCGGACATTTGTTGAAAGCGGTGCAGAGTTTCTATGATGGCAGCCGAGCATGCGCCAGAGTGGGAAGCGAGGTAATTGATTGGTTCTCAGTAAAAGGGGAACTGAACCAAGGCTGCGTGATCTCTTTCTGGCTGTTCAATATCTATATAGATAAAGTGGTCAAGGAGGTGAGGGCGAGTGTGCTTGGTTGTCTCATGGAGCTGTTGGAAGCGAATGAGGGGAGTTGACAGCTGAGCCAGTTGCTATTTGCGGATGATACGGCCCTGGTTGCGGATTCAGAGGAGAAGCTTTTGTAGGCTAGTGTCTGAGTTTGGAAGAGTGTGAGAGGAGGAAGCTTCGAGTGAACATGTGTAGAGGTAAAGTAACGAGATGCTCGAGGACTGTCGATGCGAGCAAAATTAGTGTCCTCCTAAATGGAGAGTTGTTGGAAGAAGTTCAGTGTTTTAAGTATCAGGACTCCCATGTGTAGAAGACTGAATTAGTGGAAACAGAGGTGAAGTCGCAAGTGAAGGAGGGATGTAAAGTGTTGGGTGCACTGAAGAGCGTAATGAGCTGCAGGACGTTGGGGTAAAAGCAAAGAGAGGGATGTATGAGGGCGTCGTTGTCCCAACTGTGCTGTACGGAGCTGAGACTGGAGGGGTGAGAGCAGAGGAGAGAAGAAGGTTGAATATTTTCGAGATAAAATGTTTGAGGAGCAAGCATGGCTGGAGTGTCGCTGAGAGACCGGTTCACTAACGACGTGGTTTGCATCAGAACGGGGATGGTGAAGAAGTTGGAGGACATAGTTGGTTCGCGTGTTCTGAGATGGTTCGGTCAAATGGTGAGGATGGATGAAGGGAGATTGGTGAAAAAGGTGATGAAGTCAGAGGCGAGTGGACGTAGGCCTAGAGGGAGACATGCCGTTTCGGTATAAGGATGGTGTAAAGCAGGCGTTAGGAAGGAGAGACGTGAGTGTGGAGGTAGCGCTAGAGCGTGCACTGGATAGGCGTAAGTGGAGAATGATAGTGAACGGACGAGGTCTGACGCTGCCCTGATGTGTTTTCTCGCCCTTGGCATATCGTTGAGAGACGGGATGATCGTGGGCGGTGGGGGCCCGGTCATCATGACGCGACAGGGTAAGCCAGTCACGCTGTCGGGCCCTGCAGCCAACACCGACCTCGAACCGCACTCATAACCCGGAGGTTGTGTTGCGGGATCCCCGGCCGGACCCTTTTGCGCAAAAGAGCTAAGGTGTGCGAGTGTGAGTGTGTGAGAGTGCGAGGTACGCCTTGCCGTTGGCCACCCCCCTTGCTGAGGGATTTCGACCTGGTGTCTGAATCTGTATCTGTAAATAACAAATGTGGTCTTCGGAACAGCTCACGCTGACGAAGACTTGGTACGTATCATCTGTGTAATCATTATACCTAAATAGCCTATTAATCCTCAAAAAACTCTGAGTGAGGCCTCTGGCAACATGTTCCAGCAAACCTTCCCTTTCGCTGAGGGAAAATTTAATCATCATGTTCATGTAAAGTTTATGTAACTCAGAGTGAGGAGAGAGAGAACATACCAACAATTCCGCTGGAAGACTTATGGGCAGAGAAATGATGATGTAGACGA
>SDVV010003421.1:0-21423 GCA_016164225.1 Gammarus roeselii | reverse complement strand
TATATATACTTGTAGACAAACACTGCAGCAGGAAAGTTAATGATTTGACACAGTGGAAGAATGTTCCATTGACAAAAGAGAAGCAACGTGTGGTCACGTCTGCTATCATGTGATAGTGTTCTGATGACACGCTTTTGACCAAGAACGATAGGTTTTATGTAGGTATACGCATACACGTTTACACAATACGTCAGAAAAGTATGAATAAGGCTATAGTACAAAAGACTTTATAGCAGGAGTGGTATGACAATTTCTAATTTTGTATGGGATGCCACACGATTTGGATAATTTCCAGCCAATAAATGAGACGTGATCTTTACAGTCAAGTTTCGGATCTACGATTATACCGAGGAACTTTGTTGTTGCTACATATGCCACCTGTTGAGCGTTCAATTCGATTTGTGTGTTAGGAATGAGTATCATCCTTTTAGAAAATATCATGACCTGCGTCATGTCAACATTTAGCGGTCAGCTTGTTGGATGTGAACCAGTTTGAAATGTGAACCAATTGATTATTCATATTAGTAATAGTATCATTGAGGTTTTTCCCGGTCGAATAAACTGTAGTATCATCTGCAAAAAGTACAAAGGATAACCTGTTGCTAGTGTTTATAATGTCATTAATATATATAAAGAAGAGCAGAGGTCCCAGGATCGACCCTTGCGGAACTCCTATATTTAACATACTGGCTGAAGATGATTGTTTATTCCAAGTCCCTAGGTGTTTACTTTCAAGAAGATATCTTTTTATCCAACTCTTATCGGTGGAACCAACTTCATAATGCTGTAATTTTGCAACTAAAATCTCATGATTCACGCAATCAAAAGCTTTGCTAAGATCCATAAAAGTTGCAACGGTGACTTTACCACTGTCAAACCCATCAACAACGTCTCCAGCAAATTTTAATAAAGCATGCTCTATGTTCCTGAAAGCTTGAAAGCCAAATTGACTTTGGCTAAGTAGGTTATTTGAGACAAAATGAGTACATAGTCTAGCATACAATATTTTTTCATAAACTTTTCTTAAGACTGGCAGGACTGATATTATGCGATAATTTTTGATGTCTGTTTTGCTTTTATTTATATATATTGGACTAATTTTAGCGTTTTTGAGTGCATCAGGAAAAACTCCTTGCATGAGAGACTTATTGATAAGTTGGGTCAAGGGAGCTACAATAGTCCCAGATATAGCTTTAATTACATTGGTTGGGATGTTATCCCAGCCAGTGCTGCAACTATTTTTTAAATCATTAATGATTGATTTAACTTCGTTTGGGTCGGCAGGATTAAAGATTGGCTGTTCAGGAATATCATTCTCTAAATAATGTTCCAAAGGGATGTTGTTGCTAATAATTGATTCACTTAGAGTATTGGGAATACTATTAAAGTAATTAGAGAAAGCATTTCAGATCGTTTGAGGATCAGTGATGACTTCATCATCAATAATAATTGAATCTGAATTACTCTGTACGTTTTTCCTAGAAGGTTGCTTATGATTTTCCAGACTTTTTACTATTTACTTGAGAGGTCTCTATCAAATTTTGGATATAGTTTTTGAAAGCAATATTTGTGATTTTAGTGAACGCATTTTTGTATCGTTTAAATTCATCTCTACGAGTGATGGGATGTCTTTTGTATCTACGGTACAGTCTACCCTTCTCTTTTTGTGAGGCAAGTAAGCCAGGTGTCATCCACGGACTCTTAGCTTGTTTGTAGCTGAGCTCTTTAGTTGTAAGCGGAAAATGCACCTCGAACAGTTCAATTAATATACTATGGAACTGCGTGAAAGCTTCGTTTGACTTTACTGTGAGTAGTATCTCATTAAAGTCGTACTCTCCCAGCGCCTCTTTAAAGCTTTGAATGTTACAATAGGTAATTATAGTCGGATTACTGGGTTTGTGAGAATTTGGTTTGTGAATGAAAATTGGGTAATGGTCGGAGACATCGGAAATAATCACAGCTGCACGTGTTACACTATTAACATCGTTGGTGAAAATGTTATCTATTAATGTTGCGGATCCAACAGCTGTACGCGTTGGTTTAGTAATTAATGGGTACCGACCATGAGAAAGGAAATTATCACAATAGTCAGCAACTAAATTCGATCTATGTGAGCTAAATTCGATCTAAATTCGATCTATGATACTGTGGCAGGTTTACTTTGAAATCACCCATAATATACACTTTATTATGGGCTACGTCAATGCCACTGATAATTTCATTCACCTCCAGCGAGAAACTCTCTACCGATATTTCAGAGGCTCTACGGTAAACCATACCTATTGTATTAACTTCGTTATCACAATAAATGTCGACAAAAAGAGTCTCAATTTCTGGCCAGATGAAAGACAGTACAGGTCTCGGTACAACAGTTAGCCTGTTATTTATAAACAAACAAACGCCTCCCTTATTCTCATATTATTATTTGTATATCAATTGTAACCTGATAAATTATATAAGTCCTGTAATTCGTTTGTCAGTTTGGTTTCACAGAGCCCTAGCACAGTAGGTGCAAAATGGTCTGTTATATTGTTTTGAAGGTTAAGGAAGCTCTCTTTCAAACTTGCAACATTTAATGTCATGCAGGTGAAATTATTTCTTAATGAAATTGTATGGCGAGGAAGCTCATCACCAGGAATTATTTTGACACTCCGGAATATTCATTCTCATTTGTATATCTGGATCGACTTCGGGGAGAACCTTGTTGAAATTATTTTCAATTTCATGCATAGAACAATAAAAAAAATCAATACTGTTTGCTTGTTCCTCCATTTAGAATTTTGAGCGGTTAATATAGAAGTTCGGGGGGCTGCTTGTTCATTTAGAAATATGTTATATTCAAATTTCGTTACAATCATATCCTGACACGAGAAAATTACAATACTGTAGAACACACACCAATTTACAATATTTGATTTCATGTAATGGAGAATGTCGGCCGTGAGAAAGTTGTTGATGATGTTTTTTACAGTCATATTCAAGTACGGAAGGAGTGAGATATCACACCATATGCTATTTTTTTGTGCAATTGCAACAAGTCGAGCATGACACTCAATGCAAGAGTTGGATTGGAGGAAGGATATTCTAGATCTAAAAAGATTAAAATCAATCGATGTAAGCTTGCCACCAATGAAAAATTGTTTAATAATCGTCAATACAGTCATTACTAATAGCTGCTTTAGACAAAATGAAGCTGCTCGGGAGTGGATGAGTCATAACTCCTCTTATCCATACTCGTGGTCGTGTGTTCGGATATTTATACGTGAACTGCGTCGGGCTTTTTGACCAATTCATTTGTACAATAGTCACTAATCAGCCGTGATGGCGATTGCCGCCACGAGAGGGTGTATTCGCCCTTTTCCTCAGCTCCACTGTCGACTGTTGAAGACTGCGGCAGCCGGCTGTTGGGGTGACATACTTCGCCACTGGCCAATTTTCCTTTGGCGAGGTTGGCTCCGCTGTTCATCAGCTGGTTACCCAACTTAGGAAGTGTCTCTTCCACAGCGACTGCAGACGACTGGACTTGGTGGTCCACGTGTTGATGTTGTTGGTCCACTTGTTGAAAATTTGTCGCCAGGTTTTGATTGTTGGAGTTTGGATGCTGGTGGACGCGAGACTGATGTTTAGGTTGCGGGTCTCTTACATTGTTGGTTGTGTTGCCATTTGAGTTGTTGCCACTGATACTGCTCTGTGTGTTCTTGATCAGGCCAGCAATCTGGTTGCATTTAGGACTTTGTTGCAGATGTTGGAAAACTGGAAAATCCTCACTTGACTGTAGCTTTATTTGATTTTGTGGATGAGGTTGACTAGATCTTGGTTGATGCTGTTGAGGTTGTTTGCGTCCCCTAAATCTAAGTTTATGACCCTTAAAAATACTCTGTTTGATGTTGAGTTTTCAGCTTCCTAAACTCATCCATTTGTCTCTTTCTTTCAAGCGAGGTTTGAGTTTTGAGTTTGTGGGCTGATCTCAGAACGTTGTTTCGGTCCTGTTCTGAATTCAATATCGCAATAATGTGGCGGGGCCGTATGGGCCGGGACCCTCTGGTTGTGTGATGCCGCTCACCAACGCGGAAAGCGTTAATGACGCTGCATTGTGCACCAGTGTGCTTGATAATTTTGTCTACATTAACTCGCAATTGTTAAACATTTTCACCACCACTTTCTTAAAGGTTAATTATCCTGTTTTTTTGCTGCAACTTTTGTTGTCGAGTATATCGACTCAATTGCGTGTCACACCACAGTCTTCTTCAATGCTCTGGAGTCGCGTCGTCTCATTTAAATGTGATCCACGGAATTCTTCAAACTCGGCAATCCGTCCGTATAGATATTCAGGAGAGGCTATTGCTTCGTCATAATTTTTTTTTGCAGGTCAGTGATCATGCTTTCACTTCTTGCAAGGCGATGTATGCAGTTTTTAAGCAAGTTTTCCAGCTGAGCATTTTATTTCCATTGGATTTTTTTCCTGCCTTGGTCATGACTGCATTCACTGTGACATTTAATGTGGTGAAGAAGGGTAAGGGTATAGAGTTGGGGTGAGGCTTGGAATATGGGTTTAATTGGGCAAGAAGCATGAAAGGGTCTTTACGGTTACCTCGCTTCCCGTCTGTAGAGGGTAGCCGGGCAGAGCTTAGCAGCTATTTTTACACCCATACACTGATGGAATAAAATGAGCCTTTTATTCTATCACAAGCACGTAAACACTATGTTGTAGGTATGGCACACTGTTTTTGCACCAGGTGGGCCTAGCAAACTTTTTAAAACAGCCGATTTAACGTAAGCAGTGTATGATATTTAGCAAAGCAAATGAAGTGCCCTCCTCTATTTATATATCAAGCAGAGGAGGAACAAGTCACACACCCTCACCCCACGGCTGTCAGTCGAAGATAGTGTAACGCTTAAGAAGACGATTTACTGGATGGAGGGGTCCTGGTGTAGAGATGGTTTACACTCTTTGGTGGTCATTTGGAGTTCATCCAAGTTCAACGAGATTTTGTTAGTTTTTGTGGACGTCGAACTTGAGTTCCATTGGTTTGTTAGAGAGGTTATCCGACAAGCTGCTGATCGTTTTAGTGATTTACTTAGGTAGTCAGAGAAAAGGAGCCCAGGTTTTTATGACCACACACTCTTTGAGACTCATGTCAGCCCCATTCATGAGCACTATAACTGTGTACAGATTCTTGGTTATGTCCAGGATGTGATTTTGCTCGACGTTGTTCAGAAACTACGGACTAAACAGATGCATGGTACGTATGTTCGAGGTTTTGTACCATGACTGTGTGTCACCTTTAAAATTTGTTATACATCAGTGGTACATTGTTGAGAAGTGACCTAGTAAAGCATTGTAGAGTTCGTTGTTTTGACACGGTGGGCTTTGATTTGTTCTACTAGAGACATATTATCGTAGTTGTTTTTTTAATTTGATATAGATTTGAACAGGTATCGTTATGAAAATAACAATATTTGTATTAACTCAGGGTTAAATGTCAGATATTTTCGATATGGTAGTTATGTTAGTATATGATCTTAGTCATGAACCAGATCACGTGGGATATTGGAGTAGGATTTATCATCTGGGTGTGGTAGGATACACCGTACATAATAGTTAATCATTGTCGGTTAGGGTAGAGTCGAGAATCTTATTTAGCTATTTTATAGTCGCCGTTGTATGTTTTGATAGGTTATCATAGGAATATATCTGTATTAGGTTAAAATTCGATAAATTTCATAGAATGTTTCGTAAAATATACGTTTATTTGGATGTAATGATCCAAAATATTGGTAGGTTTTTCCTATCGACTCTGGATTTGGGTCTAGTTTCATGTCGTCTTGGAGAGCTAATCTATCGGTTTTGTGTTGAGTGTTAAGGTTACAATTCTTAAATCATTTAATATGCATCTCAATTATGTTATCCGCTTGCATGTCTTTACTAGATGCTTTTTCCCGCATGTCTTGCTTCTATAAATGTTTGCAAGACGTTTACAGTTGTTTACTTAGAAGTTATTGATTAATTAAGGCTTTGTTATGAGATTGCATTCCAATTCAGAATATCTGACTTATTTGAGAGTTCACAATATCCACTGTAGCATTTTTCACGAAAGGTTCATGATAATGACCGTAAACCTAACTCATCCTAACCTAATCTAATCAAGGATTTTTTTTCCCAGTTTTCATACATATGTTAGGTGTTTCTTCATTGATTTGAGCTTTACTCTTATCAAATCTTTCTCTTTGACTCTGTAGCTTTACCAATCTTTAGCATATTGTGTGCATATATTTATATAATTTTCACTTAGCTTGTTACAAGTCAAGTAATATCGACTAGTTTCAAGTGAGGTTAGATGATCGATAGTTAGTAGACTGTCTAGTTCAAAACGTTTGTGTTAGCTTCCCGCATATGTCAGCGATTGTTACGGGAGTTAAAGCGTTAGCAAGTTTTATGCAAGGTTTCACTGCTGGAAACAGATCTGTGATGTAAGGTCCGCAGTCAACAAGATCTAGGACATGAATCATGTCTAACGTACATAATTAGCGAAATATATATCAATGTACGACAAAATAGATCAAATATCATTGAATGCAAACGGGTTAGCATACACTGCCAAACACATTAATACTTAGGCAACCTAACCTGCTCTAACCAAGAGTCATGTATTTTTATTCATGTTTGATGCTTATGTTTGATATTGATATGTATGATACTCTCCACGTGTGCTGTATATTTAACATATCAAAAGCAGTTTGAATACATTTCTCCAATTTGATCCAGTAAATATCTTTTAGCAGATGTTTAGAGTCCATAATTGTATCGATATCTCTGTTGCATGTTTGGATGAGACTCAGCAGGTAGTATTCAAGAGAACTAATGCACTTCTATTTGTTACACTTTTGTAATGTGGAACAGTTTCACTCGATATTAGGTTCAAAGATCTAGTCCTCCAAACCAACTTAACCAATGATTATATATTTTCATTCAAGTTTGATTTTATGTATGATATTTAGTCATTATTTTGTTCGATGTACATATCAAATCCCTCCACACGGCTCTATTTTACGTATTTTTTTATTGTCACACACCAGGTACACACATTAACGCTATGTAGCATATGCAGGGCTTGTCACGGTTAAATGACGGAGTGTAAAGGGGTCAATACCGGCACAATGTAGACAGATACACACATTTGTATGCATATACAGGGACGGTTAACATCTGTAGCAGCTTACCTCTGATCTATGATGTTTCCATTAGAACAAAGTCCTTTGTTTTTGTTGCAAGGTATTTATTATGGACCAGCTTCACGTCATGTTAGGTGAAAAGAACTAATCATTTTGACCTAACCTGACTTTTTCTAACCAAGAATTATCTATTTTCAATTGACTTTTCGTGCTTACATATGATTTTTTTCATTGATTTATGATATATTAATATCCATCCTCTCCACTTGCCTTTATATTTTGATCTATCATTTGCAGTTTTGATATCAACTTCCAATTTTTATTTAGCAATTTTCATCCATTTTCATGTGCAAATTACATCGTTTGTTTTGATTGTTATACATTTTTTTCATATGGTTTTGTTATGTACATGTTAGTCACACCCATCAAAACCTATCCTAACTTAACGTCATGTATAGTATTCAGTCATTGTTATATACATATGGAGCCCTCCAAACGAGTTTGAATATTACTTCAACATTTATGTTATTTATTTCGTTGTCACTCTCAACCCATATTTGTTAGCAGAGAGGACCCATTTTCAAACTTGGATGGTTTGAATGTTACAGTAATTTCATATTATTTTTGATTTGACTCAAATCTACATCACTTTAAACATGTTATTCACACCAACCATAAACTAACCTAACCTTATGTATGGTATTCAGTCATTGATATATACATATGAACCCCTTCAGACGACTCTAAATATCACTTTAACATGAATGCTAGTTATTTCGTTGTCAATCTCGCCTCATATTCGTTAACAGAGAGGCCCCATTTCAAAACCTGGATGTATTGAATGCTGCAAGTAATTCAAATTTGTATCCAAATTCATACAAACGGACACATGGTCTCACACTATGTTTTTCTTATTTTACTTCATTATCTCCACTTGGCTCTATAACCTTTGACGACTTGCATCTTTGATTTGCCGATTATTTCCTATATTTTTCATATTCTTGACGATGACTTCGTTTCAAGATCTGATCGGACTCTGATTTATATCATACTAATCTGTAAAACGTCTAGATCATTTACCTCGAGAAAGGTTTATGGCACAATTTCACGCTTGGAACATATTCTTCTACTGATTTCGACAATACGATGTTACCTCCGACTGACAAGATGTTTGCAATTCTTTGCTTACTCATTGAATAAAGGATAATATAATCATTTCATTGAGGATTTACACAGTTTGATTAGTATTTAATAGCACTATTTACAGACCTTACTGGCATCATCAATGACATCTACCTCTTTTTTATTTGAAACAGCATAGTTTCTACATCCACCCATACCAATTATCACTATATTTCCGTTTCCTCTCAAAATCGTGCGAATACCGAGGGCTGTTCCGTTCCTTTGAGTCCACAAATGTATTTCTTCTTCTTCTTGAACCTTAACTATTCGAAACTTCTCCAATTTAAAGTAATTCTGAACTTCACCATTGAGAAATGTTGCAAACGATCCAGATTTTCTTTTGTTCTTAGGTATAATTTGTTTACCACTACAACAGCTTCATTACAGTTATGATGATTTTTCCACTTGGATCATATCAATTACAAGATTTGCTCTATTAGTTCCCCAATCTTTGTTACATACGACTGTAACGCGTCGACATCAGTTACCCGAAGCCGACTTCCTTTTTCCTGCATCCATATATGAATGATATCTCCCACTCTTTTAATTTTTGTTATACCCATTATGAAATAATTGATATTTCCAATACCATCTATATATGTTTGATGCGACTCATATCATCTTCGGAGATTTCTTCTTCCAACACTTGTATATGAATTTTAAGATATGAATATTCATTTTGATTTATTCTATGACGAAACGTGTTTCTACGCTTGATCTCAACGTAACACTGACTCCATTCTCGGAATGCAGCTAGCTATTATGAGTTGATTACATGTTGTTTTTCGCGAAACATTAGGCCTAACATTGCTCGCCTAAGTCATCAATTGTTTATGTATGTATGTGGATAGGGCTGTGTACGTATGTGAATGTGTATGTTCAAGCGAATGTACGTGTTACATGTACGTATTGAAGTTTAACTTTGCTGCTTGCGTATTGTGTTATCTCTCGAGAATTTGAAATTATATTGAAATTTTGAACTTTATGTTTTTTGTTATACATTATATACATTTAACTCAAGAACAAATAAAAAACTGGATCGCTTGCAACATTTCTCAATGGTGAAGTTCGGAATGATTTTGAATTCGAGAAGTTTCAAATAGTTAAGGTTCAAAAAGAAGAAGCAATACATTTGTGGACTCACGGGAATGGAACAGCCTTCGGTATTCGCATCAAAGCTATGATGGAGTACTTAAAAGATTTTGAGAGGAAACTGATATATAGTGATGATGGGTATGGGTGGATGTAGAAACCATGCTGTTTCAAATCAAAAAACGAGGTGGATGCCATTGATGATGCCAGTAAGGTCTGTAAATAATGCCAATAAATACTAATAGAACAATGCAAATCCTCAATGTAATGATTATATAATCATTTACTCAAAGGGTAAGCAAAGAATTGCAAACATCGTGTCAGTCGGAGTTAAAATCGAAGTGTCGAAGTCAATAGAAGAATATGTTTCAAGGCGTGAAATTGTGCCATAAACCTTTCTCGAGGTAAATGATCTAGATGCTTTACAGATTGGTTGGATATAAATCAGAGTCCGGTCAGATCTTGAAACGTAGTCATCGTCATGAATACGAAAAATATAGGATATAATCGATATCAACTTTTTCTCTACTCTAGCTGGGGGAAACTGGTGTTGAGGAAATAAACTCGATCGAGCTTCGTAGCAGTTTATTAAACCAGGCTAGTTACGGGAATAGAGTTAAGTTGTGGTTCTTTTCACGAGCTAATGCAATTTAACACGTTATTGGGGAGTCAGCTGAGAGGAACAAAATTGGAGAGGGACGCGGAGGAGAGCCAGTGATGGACGGAGACGTTGAGGTCGAGTCTTCAAGTTTTCAAGTCCTCAAGTCTGATGTCTCAGCAACATGCAGAGCTTATGTACTGGGGAATAGGTCAGAACACCACGGGCGGATTGGAAAGCCAGATAGCTGGCCTTGTTTTGGGGCCACGGAGGAGACCGTTCTCTTGCGGGCACTTGGCAGAGAACATGTGGCGGGCCAGGCAATCTACATGGTATTGTAACACTTATCCTGGTTAGACACGCATCTATATTAGCAGGTTTAGAGTCAGTACGCGTAGCTATATTTGACACTTTAGCACCGGAGGTGACAGTTGGATTTGTAGGAGAAAGGCTGCAGACACAGGCTAGCAGCGGTTAGTTCCTTGTTAGGCGGTCCACGTCGAAGGCGCTAGTACACTTGATGGAGGTGCGGGCCGAAATACATTTATTGGTCGGTAATAATAATAATAATGACACGAGGACTCGGCCGTGGGTCGAGTGAAAATAAACCTTAGATGAAAACTACACAGTTTGTTTAACACTACACCCTCTTTCTCTAATTGATATCACAAAGTAATTATTAATTAAGTCTAAGAGTCATAAGTTCCCACAGAAGAACCTAAAGTTTGCAAGCGACAGAAAATTAGGGCCGAAGACAAGCTTCTTGGTCGTTCCGCTAGGCCAGGTAGTGTAGTCGTCCTTGTAGGAGGCGGCTGCCGTGTTTTCTTTGACGTAGGTAGGTAGAAAATGCGCGACCGTGGTTTTCTAGGCCCAATACGTAGGCGGGGCGCGGGGTCGTCCACTGGTGGCCGAAGTTCGGTACATCGAAGCTCGGGAAGGAGTTGAGCCCATACGCGAGAGGCAAGAAGAGTACACCATAATTAATCTCTAAATACATACAATAGTTAGTTATGAACGTATTGTGAATTTGACTACAGCCCAGTGCGTTCCATGTTAAAATACTGAGTTGATGTCTCAGTTGAAGGATAATTCAATTCAACAAGTGCAACTGCCATTTAACAAATGCCGGGGGGGGGGGGGGGGGGGGGGGGGGTACGCAAACTCTAATTTAGTTTCTTAAGTATATCTAGGCATGGCTGGATCTAGTTCGGGAACAGGGTCCGATGGAGGATACCCCTGTCTATCCGTGTTAGTACCTGCATCAACATTATACGGTTTATGAATGTCTATCGGGGAGCTGTGAAATCTGCGTTCAAGTTGGTGTGCCTCGCTTTTGGCTACATCTCGAATATGGTCACCTATGGCTCGTAAGCTTCCTCGGAAACCTCGTATTCCTTCTCTATTTGGGAATAGAATCTTTTTAGTCCGTAGGTTATCTCTGACTCCGTGAAACCTTTCCTGTAGAATGTGCAAAGTGGACTCACGTGACCAAGTATATGTGTGTTTTTGCGATATATCCATTTGAGGAACAGAAAACTATGAAGAGGGAATCAATGACAACAACTATGGTTAGAACAGTCTGGGCATATATAGAGTAGGTTGCGATCTGTTCTAGCTGCAAACCATGATAATCGAAGTCGATGGTAAATGGGTCATCTGAGTTTACTTTTTTAATCAGTTCCCGGAGACTGGAGTGTACGACACTGGATTTGTTCACGTTGATGATAGGAAGATAAGTGGGGTCGAACAGAAAGGTCAAGGATTTGTTGGGCTCGGGGATTTCAATAGTTACCATCTGTTTAGCGGGCCAGAGTAAATCATCAGTCTGCACGTCACAAGCTAAAGGAAGTTTGTGCAGTCCCACGAGGGTATCTCTCGTTTGGTGGGACGGGCAGTCCAGAGTTACTCTCGTAGATTCTGAAACGTAGATTACTCTATGCTGGTCCGTCTCTACCATAAATGTGTCCGTGAATCCGCTTTTGTGGTAGTTGCATAATTGCAACATCGCAGTTGCGTTCTGTTGAAAAGCCTCCCATTCGCATGTAGATTTCTGATCATAATAGATAGGTTCGACTTCCAAAAGGAGATGATTCGTCGTTAAGATGGAGTACATGTTAGTTTTATCCGTAATGATATAGGTATTGTTGCTTCTGAGTATTACGTTCCGTAATTCAGGGATGACAAGAGGCGTTGAATCTAGTTTTAGGGGGTGTGCTATTAGTGTGAATACATAGTATGACGTCGTATACGTCAGAGGTATGACCATCAGGAATTTATGATGAGATACTTTTTGTATTTTCAATATTTGCACTATGTGTTCGAGTTGATATCGGGATATTTCAAGCGGGATGTCTAACGTTGGGAAAGACTTGCGACCTTCTACAACGATGTTATTCAGGGATTTTAAGTTAATTCATTCCGGGTTTACTATACCTTCTTCGAGCAGAGATGCTGTAAGCTCGCTTGACCTAAAAGAAGTCCGGACGTCCGTTAGGCTTGCTAATAGCTGGTCTAGATTTCACTGAACTACTTGATTAATGTCCGCTAATTCATGTGTATCAGCCAATTTATCAAGAAACTTCTTCACTGCCTCAAAAGAATCAGTCACGTTTTGGGACAACATGTCTAGTGTCTCGTTAGTCAATTTAATGAGTTTAGTGTGTTGTTGGATATTTCTGTTTAAGGCGTCGACGTCGCCTAGATTACTGGTATCGAAAATTTTAGAAAATAAGTAACTTCCCAGGAATCCTAATCCTAATCCAATCACTAGCGGATTCCTGGGTTGTCTTTGTCTTCCTGGCCGTAAGGGCCTTACCTCGGACTAGTGGTTTATCAAGGAGGGGGCATTAATCGGATTAGTAATATTTAGTCCACTAATGGGGGCGTCCGATTGAGTGCTGGGACGACTAGTATTATCAGTACGTTGAGTTACTCCTGCCTTTTTCAACATAGTCCAGATTATTGTAGCTTGGTCACGGAAGGCGTAGAATTTTGTCCAAAATTATTTACCTCGACCATTACAAAGTAACAAGTCAAATATATAATGGAGGGTACTCAGATATTTAGTCTCTAACTTCAAAAACGTATATCCGTATCGGTTTAGTTGATTTCGGGTGCCTCCAACTAATTTAGTGTTTGCTAACACCTGGGCTATTTGAGTGGCAGCGTCCAAATCGGACGAGTACTTAGAACAAGTGATATTGATGAAGCCGAGATTCACTTGGGTCAGAAGGAACGCACCTGGAATGTGGACATATCCGGGCCAGGGGATGACGGTGACAGGCTTTGTCTCCGTAATCGTTGTTTCTGATCGGGGGGTGTTTTCCCAGAATATGGGGCCTGCTTGTGTCAGTGCAACAAGAACCACGGCTCCCATGAGTAGTATGGCCAATTCCATGGTACTTAGGGAATCTGTAACATATATATTAGGGGGTCAATACCTTACGTTCTTAACTATCATTACTCAAGAGTCTTGATACGACAGTGGTTATTCTAAGTGACATCGAATGGCACTTCCTACTTACTTTACTTAAAGAATACATTATAAGCAAATTAACTATTCCGAACGAGACGATAGGAATGGTTACTTAAACTATACGAAGAAAAGGTGTGGGCTGATTGCAGTGGTACAGTGCAGGGGCGATGCCTTGCAGCGTGGGTAGGTGTGCAGCTGCGTTGACCTTGTCCTTTCCCTTTTGTGCTGGCAGGTTACTAGTTCCGCTTGCATGCTCTCACTGGCTGGATTCGTGCTGGAACTTGTTTGTGTGGAGGAGTGCTGGCTGTTGGTGTAGCGGTCTGTGGACGGGTCAGGGGAGGTGGCGCGGAACATGGCGGTTGCCGTGTAATTATATAATCGGGATGGAATATATATGTTTTCTTCGTGGCAATTTCTTGGAGTTCCCACGCTTTCCCTTTGCTTTTGTTCACTAAAAAGGGTCCGCGAACAGGCAAGTCTAGCTTTTGCTTAGAGATCTGCCGAAGGGTAGCGTAGGTTCGATCTCCCACTGAGATGTGTTTAGCTTTTCTTCCAGCATTTGTGTATGCAGTGTAGAAAAGTTGGGCGGTGAGAAGAGTGTCTCTACAGTGAGTTCGCACTTCTTGCAAGCGTTGCATATGTTGATGTAGCTCATCTTCACTATACTGTAGTTTGGGAGGTGTGAGGGTAGCAGTTGCGGAATCATAGCCGAACAGAGCGTAGAATGGGGCCTCTCTTATACTACTGTTAAAAGTGTTGTTAATTGTTAACTGTATTGCTGGTAATAATTTAACCCAGTCGTTAATGCTAGTTGATTAGTGTAAATTCTCAACAGTTTGTTTACTTCACGATTTATGCGTTCCGAGAGTTCTTGTGACGCTGTGTGGCATGGAGCTATTTCCACCTTCTTGGTGTTGTAGTATTTCAAAAAGTTTATCAGTTTATCGTAGGTATACTCTGGGGCGTTGTCAGTGATCATGACACTGCTAAAGCTATAATTGGAATTGACTTGTCTTAGGGCTTCTATTATTGAATCAGTGTCCTTGTGTTTTAAAGGAAAAAGGATCGTGTATCTAGTAGTGTAATCTCTGATCGTCAACATGTACTGGTTTCCGTCTTCTGTTATTCTCAGAGGACCGAGGATGTCAGACGATATGGTGTGAAAGGGTCTGATGGGTACAGGATATTTCTCTATGGGAACTGGTTTGGGTACTTTCTTTGATTGAATGCACAACTCACAATCATCACAGAGTTGGGTTATCAGGTGGCGTTCTTGCGAGTTCTAGAAGTTTCTAACAAACATTTTGAGTGTTCGTTCGGGTTCTTTGTGACCAGCAGTTGTGTCGGTATGCATTACTTTGAATGCTTGTGGCAGAAGACTGGTGGGAAGATATGGTACGAGGAATTCATTACTAAGGGTTCCTCTCTTTATTTTCCGTTCTATGTAGAGTACGCCGTTGATTACCTAACTGTTTAACAGGATATATGTGGAAATAGACTTTTCCGTGTCTGGGTTACTAGAATGTGTACCGTCGTTTCTTAGCTGTCCAAATAGTTGACGACACAAGGAATCCTTCCTTTGCGCGTTTCGTAGTTCCTTTTCGGTCCATGGGATCTTCTCGGAGATGTAGTCGTGTAGAGCTGCGTTGCAGATCTCGTTTCGTGCGAGAAGATCCTCGTGGAGCTTTGTAGTTAAGATGTTAGTGCTGCTTGTGTCAACCGGTAGTCTTGATAAGGCATCCGCAAAGATGTTGTCTTTGCCTTCCACATAATGGATGTTAATGGCGTATTCTTGGATCAATAGGGCCCATCTTTGCAAACAATCCTTTTTCGTGGGCTCCCTTAGAGCACCTAACAACGGTTTATGGTCAGTGTACACGTGTACGGGAAATAGTAAAATTACGTGCCTGAACTGTTCTAGTGCATATACGAGGGCTAAGGCCTCTTTCATGGTCGTCGAATAGTTTTTCTGCGCGCTATTGAGAGTTTCAGATACGTACGTCACGGGGTGTAATAGTCCTTCGTGCTTTTGCATTAGTACGGCGCCTATACCGGAATTCGAGGCGTCCGTGTAGAGATGAAACGGTAAGTGGTAATTTGGGAACTTCACTATCGGAGCCTGTGACAATTTCTTTTTGAGAGTTTCGACTGCAGTCGTCTGCGCCGGAGTCCATAGGAACGTAGCATTTTTTCGTAGTGATTCGTAAAGCGGTTCCTCGATTTCTGCGAATTTGGGGACGAACGGACGGAAATAATTTACAACCCCAAGGAAAGATTTTTTTTTGGCATGGGCATCATCTTAATTGCAGCCAATCGCTCATTGGTCATTATCATGCCTTCTTTAGGCATTTGATATCCGAGGAATTTTACCGCGTTAACAAAGAAGTGACATTTTTGTATTTTTAGTTTGATTCCGGCTTCGCTCAGTTTTTGTAAGACGCAGTCTATCGTTTCCAAGTGTTGCTTAGCGGTTTTACTAAATAGGATGATATCGTCCATGTACGCGAGACTTTGCGGTCCTAGCGTCTCGTAGAGTACTTCATTAATTAAACGGGCAAAAAATCCGGGTGCACTCTGGAGACCAAATGGAATTCGGTTCCATTCTTCATATTTGCTGCTTCATACAGTGAAAGCCGTTTTTTCGCGATCATCTGCATGAATCTCGCACTGGTGATACGCACTAGCGAATTTAGCGTACTAATGTAAGTAGATTGACCCAAGGAGTTGAGTACATCGGAGATGCGAGGCAAAGGATATGAAACGGGCTCTAGGATTTTATTTAATTCACGATAATCGATGCACTGGCGTATGTCACGGTTACCGTGTTTGACTATGATTAATGGGCTGTTATAGGAAGACTTGGAACACGAGATAGTTCCCTCTTCTAGCATAGTTCTAATTACTTGGTCTAGTTTATCTTGAAACGCGTATGGTATTCGGTAAGGTGCTTTATCCACCACGATATTTTCTTTTAGGCGTATTGTCAGCTGATCTTCCGTGTATTTCCCCAAAGGTTCACTGGGGAGCCCACATGCGTTTCTGTGGCGGTTCAATATTTCCAGCAGGGTTGTTGTCTCGTTGGGGTCACCGTAACTAATGTCCTCTTGCGTTAGCGTTTTATAGCAATCGTCCACGAGCAAGTCGGGCTCAACTGGCTGAGTCACAAGTACAGTTTCGGGTGTTAGATATTCAGCACTACAAAGTTTCGTGCCCTTTTTCAGAATCACTGGGTTTTCGCTCAGGTTGGCGAAATTTACTTTGATGCTTGTTTACTTGTTACTTATTAACTTTACCCGTAGCTAACATCACCGTGTTCCTTGGTATCGTTACGTCCTTACGTAAATGTACGTTAAAACTTGTCTGGGACTGGTATTGACTCGTACAGTTAGTGGTTGCTCGCTCAGGCGAAACCTGTTTGATCAGAACCGGTTCGTCAGCCGATGTACCGTCCACTGCTGTGTTCGTAACCTCACTTTAGTCGGGTGGACTTTCACTCTCCTCCGCGGCACGGCCGACCTTCGCGGGACAGCCACCTCTGATTACACTTTCCTTTAAAGTAAATCTGAGGACATGTGTTGGGGGCGACTCGCTAGTCGTGTTAGCGTCAAGATAAAAACGTAGTCTCTTACTATGGAAGTCTATGACCGCATGCCATAGAATATTCATGCCAATCAGCAGGTCCTGTTTTATACGGTCATTCTTCTTTAATATTAGTACACGGGTGTTAAAACATCCCGCAGGTGTCTCCACCTGAGCATTTGCTTGCCCTAGTATAGGAATTTGACTTCCATTTGCATCTAATACTTGGCCTCTATAGGGTTCCAAGCCGTAGACCTCAGTTCTGAGCGCCGAGTCAGCTATGAGCGTCATAGTAGCTCCTGTATCGATGTATACTTTCAGTTCTCGTCGATTAATTTCGACGTTTAAATGCGGGACATTCATGCTATTCCCTTTCCGTTCTCTAGGGTGTGGAGTCCCTAGTCAGTACTGGTTAGGCTCGGCATTCCCTTTATATAAGTTAGAGTCCAAATCGTCAACATCTACGTCATGTCTTGCAGGTACGTCGTGTTGGTCTGTCGTGGGCTCATCAGCCTGTGCCATGAGTACGTGGGTCTGTGGAACTTTCCGTGGCTGTACGCGAGCATCGCGTATATATTCGATGGTATTATGAGAATCTCGAATCTTACATTTGTCACAGTATTTTCCGTTTGCTTGAGCTAGCCGGGTTTTTCATTGCTTAACAGTGTGTCCATACTTGGTGTGGACACACTGGTTTTTAACATGACCGGTTTTCCCACAGTTGTAACACGTTATTGGCGACCGATTGTTATTAACTACGCGAGGTGCCGTCCTTAGTTCCGACAAGGAGGGGGGCGGGCGCGTTAAGTTAAATGGGGGTGTTTGGAGCCGGGCCTGCCAAATGGCTTCGTCCGGGTTGCCTTGCTTTTTAGTCACCGTGAGCAACTTATATTGCTCTACAGTTTTCACTGTTTCGGACATGAATCTTGTAGAAGAGTTTCTAGGACCGAAGTTTGACAGTTTGTCATACACTTTGTTCGCAGTTTGAGAGGCTACAAAGAGGTGCATCACAAAATTCTGTACGACGTTTTAAAAGAGATCGACGCAGCATTTGGTATCGAAGTGGAAGCGGAAGTAGAAGCGCTAGTAGGCGGCGGAGGCGGAACTGGGATGGTACTAGCCAATAAGGTTTCCTCGCTGAAGTCTCCCTTGGTAGGAGCTTCATTTCTAAGGTAGGCTTCTGCCACGGCACGCTTCCGCATTTTCTAAAGAGGTCATACCGCAGAACATATTGTCTGGCGTGAGTGACGTTCCTAGCAATGCTCGTGCGGCGTGTCGGAATTCAGTAACCTTGAAAGACGGGTACATATCGAGAAATTCGGATTTAATTTCATTAAATGTGACATGTCTGCCAGCGTAACAGGTGAGTAATTTAATTGCGTCTCCTCGTTTTTTATCAATGTGAGTGAAAAAGATTTGGAGTTTTTTATCGTCCGCTGTTACGTTATTCTGTAAGAAATGGTTTTCGACGGTTCTCATGAACGTACGCGCGTCAATGTCGGGTTTTAAGTGCATTTCGCCTACTTTAGGATTACCTGCGAATTTCTATAAATCCTGTAGGACTGTGATTTGATTAATCGCCATTTTGTTATTCAAGAGTTACTGACTTTAATATAAAGTAATTACTAGCTTCACTTCACACTTAACACTTCACTTTTATGTTCACACTTAACACTTCACTAATCAAAAATGTTAGGTTACCGGTTTAACGTGCATATCACACATATACTCAAGGTTTCAGGAGTTCGGCGGGTTGTCCGCTGTTGCTCCTTCTGATTCTTGTAGTCGGATGCGATGCTCTCCTCTCAGCCGGTATCTTGTCGTCTTCACCACCTCATAGAGACGTTGCTGTTTTTACTAGGGATATTTCTCCCAATCTGACTCTCAATCCTGTCTACAGCGCCTGTATTAACTTTTTCTCTACTCTAGCTGGGGAAAACTAGTGTTGAGGAAATAAACTCGATCGAGCTTCGTAGTAGTTTATTTAACCAGGCTAGTTACGGAAATAGAGTTAAGTTGTGGTTCTTTTCACGAGCTAATACAATTTAACACGTTATTGGGAAGTCAGCTGAGAGGAACAAGATTGGAGAGGGACGCGGAGGAGAGCCAGTGATGGACGGAGACGTTGAGGTCGAGTCTTCAAGTTTTCAAGTCCTCAAGTCTGATGGCTCAGCAACATGCAGAGCTTATATACTGGGGAATAGGTCAGAACACCACGGGGCGGATTGGAAAGCCAGATAGCTGGGCTTGTTTTGGGGTCACAGAGGAGACCGTTCTCTTGCGGGGACTTGGCAGGGAACATGTGGCGGGCCAGGCAATCTACATGGTATTGTAACACTTATCCTGGTTAGACACGCATCTATATCAGCAGTTTTAGAGTTAGTACGCGCAGCTATATTTGACACTTTAGCACCGGAGGTGACAGTTGGATTTGTAGGAGAAAGGCTGCAGACACAGGCTAGCAGCGGTTAGTTCCTTGTTAGGCGGTCCGTGTCGAAGGCGCTAGTAAACTTTATAGAGGTGCGGGCCGAAATACATTCATGGGTCGGTAATAATGATTATAACGACACGGGGACTCGGCTGTGGGTCGGGTGCGAATAAACCTTGGGTAAAAACTACACAGTTCGTTTAACAATCGGCAAATCAGAGATGCAAGTCGTCAAAGGTTGTAGAGCCAAATGGAGATAATGAAGTCAAATAAGAAAAACATTGTGTGAGACCATGTGTCCGTTTGTATGAATTTGGATACAAATTTGAATTACTTGCAGCATTCAATCCATCCAAGTTTGAAAATGGGGCCTCTCTTTTAACTAATATGGGGCGAGATTGACAACGAAATCTGTAACATATATGTTAAAGTGATATTTAGAGTCGTTTGGAGGGCTTCATATGTATATAACAATAACTGAATACCATACTTGAAGTTGGGTTAGGAATGGTTTTGATGGGTGTGAAATACACGTATAATAAGAATCATATGAAAAAATGTATAACAATCAAAACAAACGATGTAATTTGCAGAGGAAAATGGATGAAATTTGCTAGATCGAAATTGGAAGTGTAAATCAAAACTACGAATTATAGATGAAAATGTAGAGGCAAATGGAGAGGATGTATATGAATATGTCATACATCAATGCAGAAGTATCATATGTAAGCACGGAAAGTCGATCGAAAATACATAATTCTTTGTAGAAAAGGTTAGGTCAGGTTAAGATGACTAGTTCTTTTCACCTAATATGACGTGAAGCTATCTTGTAACAAAAACAAGGGACTTTGTTCCAATGGAAAAATCATAGATCAGAGGTAAAATGCTACAGATGTTAACCGGCCCTGTATATGCATACAAATGTGTGTATGTGTCTACATTGTGCCGGTATTGACCCCAGTATACACCGTCATTATACCGTGACCGGCCCTGAATATGCGTACAAAGCCTCTATGTGTGCACCTGATGTTTGACAATAAAAAAACGTAAATAGAGCCGTGTGGAGGGGATTTAATATGTACATCGCACAAAAGAATGATTATATATGATACATACCCTTCAAACTTGAATGAAATATATAATTATTGGTTAAGTTCGTTAGGATGACTAGGTCATTGAACCTAATATCGCGTGAAACTGCTCCACACACATAAAATGGAACAAATTGAAGTGCATTAGTTCTTTTGGATCATACCTTCTGAGTCTCATCCAAACATGAAACAGAGATATTAATAAAATTTTGGACTCTCAACATCTGAAAAAGGATATTTACTGGATCAAATTGGAGAAATATATTCAAACTGCTTTTGATATGTTAAATATACAGCCCAAGTGGAGAGTTTCATACATATCAAAATCATACATAAGCATCAAACATGAATAAAAACACATGACTCTTTGTTAGAATAGGTTGGGTTGCCTAGGTATTAATGTATTTGGCAGTGTATGGTAACCCTTTTTGCATTCATTGATATTTGATCTATGCTGTCGTACTTTGATATATATTTCGCTAATTATTCACCTTAGACATGATTCATGACCTAGATCTTGTTTACTGCGGACCTTACATCACAAATATGTAGTAAATATGTTAGAGTGAATTTATTCAATATTCGTCATTATAGACGAAAATGGTAGGAGCAACGCATACACAGGTAAACCGTACATTAAACTTGCTAACGCTCTAACACCCGTAACAATCACTGGCATATTCGGGAAGCTTACATAAACGTTTTGAACACGTAATTTTACTAACGATCGATCACCTAACCTTACATGAAACTAGTCGATATTACTGGACTTATAACCAGCTAAGTGAAAAAAAATTGTATATAT
>SDVV010003420.1:0-21423 GCA_016164225.1 Gammarus roeselii | reverse complement strand
GCGGGGAATATTAGGATCTCATCTCCTTAGAGCCCCAACGTCAGCCTTATTGAGCACATTCCACGGTGAGCTGCGGGGAATATTAGGATCTCATCTCCTTAGAGCCCCAACGTCAGCCTTATTGAGCACATTCCACGGTGAGCTGCGGGGAATATTAGGATCTCATCTCCTTAGAGCCCCAACGTCAGCCTTATTGAGCACATTCCACGGTGAGCTGCGGGGAATATTAGGATCTCATCTCCTTAGAGCCCCAACGTCAGCCTTATTGAGCACATTCCACGGTGAGCTGCGGGGAATATTAGGATCTCATCTCCTTAGAGCCCCAACGTCAGCCTTATTGAGCACATTCCACGGTGAGCTGCGGGGAATATTAGGATCTCATCTCCTTAGAGCCCCAACGTCAGCCTTATTGAGCACATTCCACGGTGAGCTGCGGGGAATATTAGGATCTCATCTCCCCAGAGCCCCAACGTCAGCCTTATTGAGCACATTCCACGGTGAGCTGCGGGGAATATTAGGATCTCATCTCCCCAGAGCCCCAACGTCAGCCTTAGTAAGCACCTCCCACGGTGAGCTGCGGGGAATATTAGGATCTCATCTCCCAGAGCCCCAACGTCAGCCTTAGTAAGCACCTCCCACGGTGAGCTGCGGGGAATATTAGGATCTCATCTCCCCAGAGCCCCAACGTCAGCCTTAGTGAGCACCTTCCACGGTGAGATGCGGGGAATATTAAGAGCTCATCTCCACCGAAGCTCCAACGTGAGCTTTAGTAAGCTCCTCCGTGAACTGCGGGGAATATTAAGAGCTCATCTCCACCGGAGCATCGACGTGAGCTTAAGTACGTTCCCCATAGAGTGAATTTACGGATAAATTTGCCAGACGCGGATACAGAATATCCCAATAAGGCGGACATTCTATGATCCATTGAATTTACTCATTATGCATTCCTTTTGTCTTCTGAACATCTCGCGTTAACGAAGACGCGGTACTTATGATGCGTTCCTTTTGTCTTCTGAACATCTCGCGTTAACGAAGACGCGGTACTTATGATGCATTCCTTTTGTCTTCTGAACATCTCGCGTTAACGAAGACGCGGTACTTATTATGCATTGCTTTTGTCTTCTGAACATCTCGCGTTAACGCAGAATCGGTACTCATTATGCATTGCTTTTGTCTTCTGAACATCTTGAGTTAACGAAGACGCGGTACTCATTATGCATCTCTTTTGTCTTCTGAACATCTCGCGTTAACGAAGACGCGGTTCTCATTATGCATTCCTTTCGTTTTCTGAACAGCACGCGTTAACGAAGACGCATTACGTGTCGTTTGTGAATTGTATTATTTCTGTACCTTTGTGTACCTGTCATCATACCAAAGTCAGTATTAAAAATCTTTGAAAAATTCTTCAATATGCATTCAAACATGTTTCTAGTGTTGATATTTGCTGACCAGCGTACGAGACAAATCATTGCTAACCTTTATCAGGGCTCTCGGAAAAGAGATTTTTGATATTAAAACCTCATACGCGCTAGCAAAAACCTATAATTTTGTGAATTGGAAAGAAACACAGTTTTAAGCTGGGCACTCGAACCCGTATTAACATCTCTTTTTTTATCTATCAGTTGAACGCCTGCTACGTGGCATTATCAGCAGGGGCCGGGGAATGGCTGATGATGAGCCGCCTCGTCGAGGATTGCACGTACGTACACTCGATGACTGCCACGTGGCATTATCAGCTAAGGCCGGGGAAAAGCTGATGATGGGCCGCCTCGCCGAGGATTGCACGTACGTACACTCGATGACTGCCACGTGGCATTATCAGCTAAGGCCGGGGAAAAGCTGATGATGGGCCGCCTCGCCGAGGATTGCACGTACGTACACTCGATGACTGCCACGTGGCATTATCAGCTAAGGCCGGGGAAAAGCTGATGATGGGCCGCCTCGCCGAGGATTGCACGTACGTACACTCGATGACTGCCACGTGGCATTATCAGCTAAGGCCGGGGAAAAGCTGATGATGGGCCGCCTCGCCGAGGATTGCACGTACGTACACTCGATGACTGCCACGTGGCATTATCAGCTAAGGCCGGGGAAAAGCTGATGATGGGCCGCCTCGCCGAGGATTGCACGTACGTACACTCGATGACTGCCACGTGGCATTATCAGCTAAGGCCGGGGAAAAGCTGATGATGGGCCGCCTCGTCGAGGATTACACGTACGTACACTCGATGAATTGTACGCCCTCTGGCGCCGCCTCGTCGAGGACTACACGTACGTACACTCGATGAATTGTACGCCCTCTGGCGATGACTTCTATGCAGAGCAACTCATTTGTTGCGCTGATGATTTTGACACACTGATTGAGCTGTTGAGTCAGTGTATTGATGCACATATAATGAACAGTTAGGGTAATGATGATCTAAATCAGCACTAATGAGTTGATGCACATAAAATGAGCAGTTAAGGTGATGATGATCTAAATCAGCACTAATGAGTTGATGCACATATAATGAGTAGTTAAGTTTATAACGATCTACATGTAAATCAGCACTAATGAGTTGATGCACACGATCTAAATAAACACTTATGAGTTTATTCGTATTTACAGGTGAACTTCCATGGCCTCCCACAGCTAATTAAATTGTTTAATTACAATGAAGATTTTTTGTCTTCTGCGTTTTCCGTCACTTTTCTTTTAGATTGTAATTTTTCATAAAAGTTATATGAAGCTTGTAGGCTCATGCTAAGGATTTAGCCATACGAGTGCAAGACTGTACGCTCATGCTAAGGATTTAGCATGAGGCAGCTGTTAGCTCATGCTAAGGATTTAGCCATACGAGTGCGAGACTGTACGTAACTCTCTATCTGGCAGCTGTTAGCTCATGCTAAGGATTTAGCCACACGACTGCGAGACTGTACACAGCTCTCTATCTGGCAGCTGTTAGCTCATGCTAAGGATTTAGCCACACGACTGCAAGACTGTACACAGCTCTCTATCTGGCAGCTGTTAGCTCATGCTAAGGATTTAGCCACACGACTGCAAGACTGTACACAGCTCTCTATCTGGCAGCTGTTAGCTCATGCTAAGGATTTAGCCACACAACTGCAAGACTGTACACAGCTCTCTATCTGGCAGCTGTTAGCTCATGCTAAGGATTTAGCCACACGACTGCGTGACTGTGCTATATGTCTCTATCTGGCAGCTGTAAGAGTATGGTGTGCACGAGCCGCATCAAATATAAATACGTGGCTTTGTGTTTCGTAGGAAAATGTTACCCAACAAAATTGCGTCATCTGGAAAGTTCATCCAGCGCATCGATAATCGGTATAAATTTATATATAACTTGAAGTTTCGATCACTTCTAACTTGACGATCTCTTTGCTGTTTGTTAACTGCTCTGAGTCTGTGCTAATATAAGAGTGGTTTGTATCCATCGTTGCCAGATGCCGGTTACCCCAACGTTACCTTCTTGACATTTTTTCAAATAATTCTCAAAGTTGGTCTGCGACGTGAGCGCGAGAAGCTGCTGTTCGTGGACTGTTCCTTGACTTTCTGATTTGTGTCGTTGGGTATCGAGCACCACAAGATCGTAATTGCGGCACCACGAGATCGTAATAAGAGCACCTCGAGATCGTAATCGGGCACCACGAGATCGGAATAGGAGCACCTCGAGATCGTAATCGGAGCACCTCGAAATCGTAATCGAAGCACCTCGAGTTCATAGTCGGGCACCAGGAGATCGTAATAGGAGCACCTCGATTTAGTAATCGGGGCAAATCGAACTCATTATTTGTACTTGAGAGTGGTGATGCTTGTTGTGTGGTCAACGGATGGAGCAACATCCCCGCGGAGTCCACCAGAACAACGACGGGCTCGCTGCAAGAGCGATTGTGGGATCAGGCCGATGCTAATGGGAGGTGCTAAAATTGGTTGAGAAGTTTTTGTCGGCGGTGTATGGGTGTCAGCTGCATGGTTAGATCTTTGTCGATTCATATGCTTTGGCATAAACCAATTGAGCTGAATTTTTGATTTGCTATCTTTGAAGAGCTCGTCTCCGTGTGGCCGAGCGGTTATATTGTATGGCAGTTTTATATTTTGACCGATGTGTTTGGAGCAGTCGCGGTCACCTGCCTCGCGGAGGCATGAACTGTGATAGCACTTTGGTTGAGAGGCATTTTTTGTTTGTTTGCTGGCGGACTTCGTACAGCGCTGAGGAATATTTGTCTTGCATGGTTCGGTAAGATAGGAACCGGGTAAGTTTTTATTTTCCCCTGCTCACCGGGAATCACAATTAGATCTGGTGCATAAGTACTTGTAAAGGTGAGTGTGCGTTTTTGAGCGAGGTCATCGTGGTTTGATCCAGCGTGCTAAAGCAATTTTAGTAGCTCCGTAGTCCCTTGCCAAGTCGGTAGATAAAAAACCTTCAGGTCTGTTGTTAGGGTGCAGTAAGATGTCTATTTAATTCATTTTGGAGAATTGCAGGTCGGTATACTTCAACGGTTACCTTGTGTTTGTCAATAAGGTTAAGTTTTGTGTAGAAGTACTTTGTTCAGATATTTCAACAAGACTGAGATACTTCAACTCTTCTTTACGAATGCTTTCCGGTTTACTTCATCGTTGTTGTACGAGTGAATCTATCACAGTGCTGAGAAATATTGAGGAAGCCAATGTGCTTGTGCCGCTATCTGTAAGCGTCATAAAGAAGTAAGTATGGAATGGAGCTGGTCCTTACCCTGAAAACGAGGTTCAATCTGGGGGAAAGCAACTATGCTACTGCCTCTCGTCTCGTCGTTCAACCTTGGTGTCTTTTTGGAATTGAATATTTTTTTTTCTTGTCCTGTGGCAGTTTTTGTGCCCCATTGAGAACTCTTTTTTTGCAGTGGAAACAACGGGGTTCATTTGATTGACATGACTGACCATCATCTCGTATGTCATGTCCGTCAACGGGGTTCTTTGGATTGACATGACTGACTATCATCTCGTATGTCAAGGTCGTCAACGGAGTTCTTTGGATTGACATGACTGACCATCATCTCGTATGTAAAGTTCGTCAACGTGGTTTCTGGATTGACATGACTGACCATCATCTCGTATGTCAAGTTCGTCAACGGGGTTCTCTGGATTGACAAGGTCGTCTAGGGATCAATGCGTACATCGTTGTCTACCATTACAATTTTACTGCGAGAGTCCGCATTTTGGGCATTTATAACAACAAATCGGGCGTTTGATGAAGGAGCTAATCATAGTTTTAAGATCATTGAAAGGTATGTCTACGTATTTTGGTGGGGTAGGGCTGTTGAACTTAAGCAGAACACCTATTGTAGCGATACTTTTTGATTTTACGAATTCAACGATTCTTGTTTCGTCCACGTAAAATGAGCTGATCAGCTGCTTCTTCATGAAATTTTATATGTAAATCAAACCCGTACTCTTGGTGTAGGCTGGTTGTGAGGAGATTGTACATGTCTTCTAGCTCATGCTGGTATAAGAGACCAGAGCGCCCTTCAGATGTTTTGATGGTGAAGCGTCAGAGCTGTTGGTGTATAAACAAATTTCTAATTTGTCTCTGGTATTGAATGTGATTTTAAGTGTTTGGGAAAGCCAGGGTGGTTATTGAGCAGACGGTGCTGGTCAAATCACGAGCCCTTTTTTATCTTTGGCACTCGGTTGGGATGGCTTTAGGGAGGTGAGTAAGTAGGGTTATTCCTGGAGTTGGAGGTGGAGGCACACGCGTAATTCTCACCCGTGGAGGACCGCGGTTGCGAGAGATCCCTCGAGTCTTGTCAGACGTTCATGGATTGTACAAGGAAACTGCTGTGTTGTCCTCAGTCTCCAGCTCAAGAAGGCCGGCTAATTTGTTTAGGTGTAAATTATCACAGTGATGTCATCATCGGAAAAATCTATAGTCCGTAGCCAGGAATCGAACACGATAGCCTAGTGTTGTGTTGATGGGTTGGATGGCCTAGTGCACTACGTGCTGGTCTCGCATACCAGCGACGTCGGGTTCGATTCCTGGCTACGGACTACAGGTTCTCCCGATGATGACATCACTGTGATAATTTAAATAAGTCTCCCAACGATATTGTTGGTCTACTCTCTCTCTTGTTTAGGTTGCTTGGAATTTCGAGCATTCCTTTTGTTAATTCCATGTTGGAATAGTTAGGGCCGCCACCTCCGTCCGGGGTGGGAATCGTCCGAGGCGTTCTTTGCTGTCGGAATCTTTGTTGGGTTCTTTGTTGGCGGAATCTTTGTTGTGGTTTGTTCCTGCCCGTTATTTGACACTCGGTCTTTGCCAGGGGCCTCAATGACAGACGATTGACTCGCCTTCCTTGTAAGTAAAATTTTGACGATATTTACCGAATTTTAATTTCAGTTACACCAATTATTATGGGATAAATTAATTTGCAATTTAGGTCCCATGGCAAAAAAATAATAACTCATTCTAATATGCAAACCCAGTTATCAGTTGCACTGGGATGCTATATTGCTTTGCCTGCCACAGATATCGACCTTAACGAGTACATTGTTGGGGTGACAACGATCTTGAAACGCGTTTAATGTGCTGGGGCGCCTTTGATCCCTAGGCGCCTGCTACTAATGATAGGCATTGCTTCTAATAGCATCATTATTGCTTCTCTAATAGGATTTAACGCGGCTCGAAATCGCTCATATATGTCTTAATGAGCCAATTATCTCGGGCTGTGGCAGTGTTGTGGGATACCAATGATGCTTTAATATCAGAGAAACGCCGTCACGAACACAGCCAAAGAATCGTTCCGTGTTAATTATAATTTTCCATAACTAATAACTTGGGAGAACATTGCCATGAATATTAATTAACTTATACAATATGAAAATGAGGTAAATTGTCTTATTATGGCGCCAGTTTCGGCAGCGCGGGGCTGTCAGCCTACCTTATCCCTCGAGCCACGCTGCTGTAGGAAGCAAACTTTTAATTTTGCTGTAGGGAATTCATTTACGATCACAGCTTGCAATAGGAAGGAAACTCATAAGTTTGTTGTAGGGAATCCATTTACGATCACAACTTGCTAACAATAACGAGAAAAAACAGCGGCTCCAATTAATGACCACGTCAGAGACAGAACAGTCAATGCGTTGATTGCGTACAAATGAAAACTGGGTTGGTTGCAAGTTTACATAGTTAATTATGAAGATTTCATTACGTTTAATCTCGCAGCGGTACAGCCCCGAGGGTTGAGGTTGAGGGTTGAGGTACAGTCGCTAACGCAGGGTACAGTCGCTAAAGCAGGGGTACAGCCGCTACCGCAGTACAAGAGCGAGCGAAGCGGTACAGTCGCGAATGCAGCGGCACAGCTGCTAACGCAGTATCGCGATCGCAGCGGCACAGCAGCTAACGTCGCATTACAGTCACTGACGTAGCGATACAGCCCATGCCGCAGCGGTAGAGCCCATACTGCAGCGGTACAGTCCATACCGCAGCGGTCCAGTCGCTAACACAGCGGTACAGCCTCGACACAGTGCTACAGCTGCTATAGTTACGAGCGGTACAGTTACGAACAAAGCGTTACAGCCGCAACGCAGAGGTGCAGTCGCTAGTGCAGCGGTGCATTCGCGAGAGCAGCGGATCTGCCGCGACGCAGCGGTACTGTCGCGTCAACGCAGCGGTACATCGCGAACGCCTTGATACCTCTAATCCTGTGTCACGTGATTACACAATAGGAAACTCTAAAATTAAACTCAAAATGCATGTGTGGCGTATGTACTGTAACATGGCATATGACGGCTGTAGTCTGGGCTGCAGTGGCACGGATCTGTATTGCTTCAAAACATATGCATGCTGGAAGAGAGATTACAGTGTACAGTATTACAGGGAGGCACTGATGATCTTAACGATACTTTGACTCGTAAACAGCACACGGGAAACAGGGTGATGAGGAGGAGAGTATCCTAGTCACACTGTCCACAGCGACGGTCTAAGGTTCATCATCGCCCACAACTGTGATGACCGACACAAGGCATGTCGCTTTTCTAGTTAACGGGCACAACTAAACATCTTAGTATTAGTTGTTTCTCATGCTGACTCCTGTCACACTGCATTTGCAATGGCTTGGTCTTATAAATGTATCGCACACTTGGAATATGTATTGTGATAGTCACACACAAAAAACACGACGTAATAGAAATTTTTGCGGACAAAACTATTGCGAAAACATGGAGACAGGCCTGCAGATACAGCTCTGTTTTAGGAGACAGGCATGGAGACAGGCATGGAGACAGGAATGCAGATACAGCTATGTTTTAGAAGACAGGCATGGAGACAGGCATGGAGACAGGCAGGGAGACAGGCATGCAGATACAGCTCTGTTCTTGGAAACTTTAGACAACAGGAATAAAGTACTCTATAGACTTTATTGTGAGTTCGCCAGTCGCCTTGAGTCGGCTCGTCAGGTGGCAGCAGTGGCTACCCTGTTAAACTGATGATTATTTAACCATGAAATTAGTCGTTTGAGTTCATCTAGCAGCCATTTTGAAATAGAACCCGGGTAAAATCCTAGAAAAAATCTACGACGCTACAGTGCAACCTGTAACCCTCAATGCTGGACCGTTTACAGACAGCGTGCAAAGTCTACTGTTGCACGAACGACTCTTCGAAACGATGAATAAGCTGCACAATGCGTCTCTGCCACCAATAATGCTGCCCGAATCTCCTCGACCAGTTATACAGCTTATGTATCACATAAACTGTATAACTGGTCAAATGCAAATAACCACATAACCCACATTGAAGATAAAAAAAAGTATCTTGTGACATGGAATAGAATTTATTGTCGAACCCGCCATTACAAAAAATGATATGATGATCATACTGCATTAATAAGCATAGTCAAGATCAACATAATCATATGTGCAGGCCAGTAATTCTAGAAAAGGGTTGCGTTCCCTGAATAACATTTGTACATGATTGGCTCTGCAAGGCTCCCAATTCCGGGTAGTGCAGGTCCTCTCAGCGCAAGCACTCCGCAGTTAACCCAACAGCTTTTTATGGAAATTTCATCTCGGCATGAAGTACTAATTTCCGTGGCCTAGTTCGCCCCTAATGTATTAGCTCTGCATCCCAGCCCGACGGGGCCATTTGTTGATTACGCTGATGAGGGAACGCGGCGGCGTCAAGCATGTTTCAGGATTCACATTCTCTAAAATCTCAGTGATGTGATATGTGATACATGGCATAGCCGATCTGTTCTGCCACACATTCAGGGACGTGTGGAACACCGTTCTTAGTCACACTGTCCCTAGCGTGTGTTGATAGCCTCTCTGACCCAAGGCATGTACGGGCTGGCCTTTGACCATTTGAAAGACGTACCAGAATGTCTCACTCTGGGTCAGTTACGGAGTCTGAATTTTTCTTTCCGTTATGCGGACTGAATTATGGAGAATGTAAGGCGGAACGCGGAAATGTTAGCTTTGCAGAACAAAGTGGAATAGAGGTGAGCATATCAACAGGGCACAGTGTGCCAGCAGACGCGCTGCAACAAAACACAACATTAGTGCTCAGTGGACAGCAGGCGGCGTTGCGGCAACAAACATCAGGATTGCTCAGTGTCAGCAGGCGGCGTTGCGGCAACAAACATCAGGATTGCTCAGTGCCAGCAGGCGGCGTTGCGGCAACAAACATCAGGATTGCTCAGTGCCAGCAGGCGGCGTTGCTGCAACAAACATCAGGATTACTCAGTGCCAGCAGGCGGCGTTGCGGTAACAAACATCAGGATTGCTCAGTGCCAGCAGGCTGCGTTGCGGCAACAAACATCAGGATTGCTTAGTAGTAGTAGATACCGGAGCAAAACGCAAATTAGTGAAGGATTATATATAGGGATAAAAGAGCCGTTTGGGGTAGGACGAGATGCATGCACCTTGACTCACCGAGCGCAGAAACGGGGAGTGGGCGCGGAGGGAACCGGATCTGGTTTGATGCCCGAGTCAGCTAACGGACGGGGGAGGGGGGGGGAGACCGGAAGGGCGGGGACGGAAGGGGCAATGGCGGGATGGAAGCAGGCTTGCGGCCTTGACTGGCAAGGTTTATGTTATGAACATTTTATTTTGTACTGTATTTGTATAATATTGTATTTATATGTTTTTTCTTCTTTAGATGGTTGTAGTGGAGTATAATTGGTCACTAACTGTTGCTCGTTATGTATATTTATTCGAATCTGGTAGGATTAGTGTTATTCCAAATTTCTGGTGGGGGGCGGGGCGTAGGGATCCACTAGGCAAAAATTTGGATGTACTCCTGGAAGATTATGTGAGTTTGCTCTTACCTGTTCCTTGTCTTATAAATTTGTTTCCGTGTCATGTTTGCTACGTTGTGAGTGTATATATATAGTTATATATTTATGGATGGTTTATTGTTTCCATATATTTTCTGTGAACATATATGTTGGCATTCTTATCTAATTGTGGTATATATGACTCATTCAATGCTTGATTGGTGGGTTCATAGCGATGGGGGCTTGAGATATTTTATATGTTTTGTTCATTTATCACTATATATCCTTTTATAGGATTAGTATGATAGGTATGTCTTATAACTCAATTTGCAGCCTTAGTGTGCGAATGGCCCAGTTTGTACCAGCCTGAAGGTAGGATTGCAGGCAAGATTCTGTGTTTACCATCTTTTTATTTCATATGTATATACTATCTATAGGATTAGTATGGATTATTAGTATGATTATTGGCGAGTTTAGGTATGTATTGTGGGATGATGCAGAACCTACGGTCGAGAATCTATCTACCCCATGTTGCATTATCCAATTTTGAAACATTTATATCTGTGTTCCATTGACGCGATTTCCAATAGCGAAAATACCTGAACGATATGGATTTACTGTAAGTTAAAATATTATGTTATATATATTTAGTAATGATCGATCGATTTAAGTTGAATTTGTATTGTTTCAGAATTTCGATCAGTTAACTCATACAGTTTAGGCATTTTAGTGTATTTTAGGCTTGAAGCATCCATGTAGCCAGCTATTTCAGGCATAATTGCTAGGTTGTTGCATCATTGTGGTAGTTTTATATGTATATAAGACACATCTGTTACGATTAAACCGTGGTTACATTAGTTAAAGAGATGTTAATTCAACCCTGTTGTGGAATGATGTTGAGGCTAATTTCATTAGATTTTGTATATACTATACCGTATTTACTTTAGGTTTCAGTAGTATCGCTCGTATGTCTTGGTACCTTATACACATTTCTTATTTGTTTGGTTAAATGTTAGTTCATTCTCATTCATCACGTTTTTAATATATGTTTTGGGTATGGTAGAAAATTAACCTTCTTGCTTTGTTTTATCGCGTGAGTTTTAGTATAGATCTTCCAGTTTTGTAGATTCTCTGTTGAATTTCCATCTTCAATGCAATCTGTTGGTTATTTATACAATTTAGGATATATCACGTATTTATCTATATTATAGAACATTATTTAAGGTCTAATTTAGTTACATTTTGTTCATTTATAGTGATTTATATATCTTCTTTCATCCTGATACAATATTTGACGTGGTTATTATAGATATAGAACAGACGATTTGTTACAAATTTGGTTAGGGTATTGTATATTTATTGTAAGACCATTCTTCAATAATTAGGAGGAGTTAGATTGTCCCCTAGGCAAAAGCTCATTCTTTTTATGCTCGTTTGTGTAAATGGACCGAATTACAGCAGAGAAGAGAACCTTATTTAGTTATTTTATATATGTTCCTGATGTTATGTTTTTTTTTCCACGAGAATCATAGGAATGTATGTTTATGAGGTGTAACTCCGTACTGCATCTTTGTGGAATTTTCGTTATTGATCCCTAGCAAATGTGTAGTTTTACGTTTAGATGATATTTTTCTGGATGGAGGGGTCCTAGTGTAGAGGTGGTTTTTCCACTTTGGTTGTCATTTTGGATTTCATCCATGTTCAACGTGAATTATGTACGTTCTTGTAGCCGTCGATCTTGAGTTTCATGGGTTTGTAGCGGTTTACTTAAGTCATCAGTAAACAGAACCCAAGCTTTTTATGGCCACACACACTCTCTGAGACTCATTTTTGACCACTGTACATGTGTCTAGACTTTGATTACGTCCAGGATATATCTTTGTTCGAGGCTGTTCAGAGACGATGGGTTAACAGATGCGAGGTACGTCTGTGGCATCGTATCATGACTGTAAGTTACCTCTAAATTTGTTATATATCAGTGGTAGATTGCTGAGAAGTGACCTAGTAAAGCATTATAGAGTTAATTTTTTATGACACAGTAGGCTTGGATTTGTACTCCCAGAGGCATAGCCTCAGTTAGGTCTAGAAAGTTAGTATAGATTTGAATGGTATGATAGTATAAAATAACATATTTTCACATTATCTCAGCGTTAAATGTCAGGTATTTCGGTATGGCTGTTATGTTAGTATACGATCTTAGTCATGAACCAGATCACGTCGGATATTCGAGTAGGGTTCATCATCCGGGTGCGGTAGGATACACCGTATATAATAGTTAATCGTTGTGGCTTAGGGTAGTGTAGGGAATCTTATTTAGCTATTTTTTAGATGTTGGTGTATATTTTGATTTGATATCATAGGAATATATCAGTATTCGATATAAATTTGCCTATTTTCATGGGATGTTGGGTATAAAATACGCGTATTTGGATGAAATGATTCGAAAATTTGGTGTGTTTTCCCTCTCGACATTGGATTTAGGTCCGGTTCCATATTACCTTGGAGAACTATTCTACCGGTTTTGTGTTGAGTGTTAGTGTTGAAATTCTTCAATAATTGAATGTACGTCTCAATTATGTTATCCAATCGCAGGTCTTTGCTACATGCTTATTCCCGCAAGTGTTACTTTTATAAATGTTTGTATTTCGTTTGCAGTTTAGCCACATAGAAGTTTGTGATTAATTCAAGCTTTTGTTATGAGACTGCGTTCCCATTCAGAATATTTGACTTTTTCGATCATTCACCAGATTCCCTTCAACATTTTTAACTGAAGGTCTGCAATGATGGCCATAATCCTAACTCATTCTAACCTTAAATTCCCAAGTATTGCATATTATTCCCCGTTTCATACTTATGTTAGATATTTTTTCTTCATTGATTTAACCTTCATCCTTAACAAATCTATCCATTGACCCTGTAGTTTTACCAATCTTTAGCAGATTGTGTGCCTACATTTATATTTATATTTTTCCACTTCGCTTGTTACAAGTCCAGTAATATCGACCAGTCCCGAGTAATGTTAGGTCATCGCTCGTTTGTGGACTTTCGTGTTCAAAACGTTTATGTAAGCTTACCCTATACGTCAGTGAGTGTTACGAATATTAAAGCGTAAGCAAGATTTATGTACGGTTTTACTGATGGAATATGATTTTTTTTGTAGTGTTGGATGTGCTGCTCCTACCATTTTCGTCTATTATATCAAATATTGAATAAATCCACTCAAACAATTTTTCATACAGATCTGCATTGTAAGGTCCGCAATCCACAAGATCTAGGACATAAACCATGTCTAAGGTACATAATTAGCTAAATATTTATCAATGTACGATAAAATAGATCAAATATCGATGAATGCAAAATGGGTTACCATACAATGACGAATACATTATTACCTAGACAATTTAACCTTTTCTAACCATTAGTTATGTATTTTTAATCAAGTTTGATGGTTATATATGATATTGATATGTATGAATCTCTTCACTAGGGCTGTATATTTATCATATCAAAAGCAGTTTAATACATTTTCTCCAATTTAATCCAGCAAAAAACCTTCTGCAGATGTTTGGATTCCAGAATTTATCGATAGCTCTGTTACATGTTCGGATGAGACTCTGCAGGTAAGATCCAAGAGAACTAATGCACTTCAATTTGTTACATTTTTAATGTGGGTTAGTTGTACTTTATGTTAGGTTCAAAGATCTAGTCATTCAAACCAACTTAACCAATAATTATATATTTTTCATTCAAGTTTGATGGATATGTATGATATTTAGTCATTATTTTGTGCGATGTACGTATCAAATCCCTCCTACACGGCTCCATTTTTCGTAGTTTTTCTTCTAATGTCACATACCAGGTACACACATTCACACACCGGGCATGGTATAATGATGTCGTATACAGGGATAGTTACCGATACAATGTAGACACACCCACACACACACACCCACCCACACACATTTTGATTGCATATACAGGATCGGTTAACATCTGAGGCACTTTAACTCTGATATATGTTTTTTTTTTCCATGCAAACAAAATCCCTTGTTATTGTAACAAGATATTTATTGTGGACCACCTTCACGTCATGATAGGTGAAAAGAACTAAGCATCTTAACCTATCCTTTCCTTTTCTATCCAGGAATTATATAGTATCGATCGAGTTTTTGTGCATAAATTTGTTTATTTTTTATCGATTTATGATATATTCATTTTCATGCTCCCCACTTGGCTCTACATTTTGATCTAGCCTATTCACACCCATCAAAACCTAACATAACCTAACATTATGTATGGTGTTCAGTCATTGCTGTATACATATGAAGCCCTCCAAACGACTCTAAATAATACTTTAACATATATGCAATTTATTTTGCTGTCACTCTCATCCCATATAAGTTGACAGAGAGGACTCATTTTCAATCTTAGATGGTTTGAATGTTACGGGTAATTCATATTATTTTTGATTTTGACACAATTCTACGTCACTTTAACATATTATTCACACCCATCATAACCTGACTTGACCTTACGTACGGTATTCAGTCATTGATATATACATATGAACCCCTCCATACCACTTTAAACATCACTCTAACAGTCATATATGTTACCAGAGAATCCCCCGTTTTCAAACTTGGATGGATTGAATGCTACATGTATTTCAAATTTGTATGCAGTTTCATACAAACGGACACATAGTCTCACACCATGTTTTTCTTAATTTACTTCAATATCGCCGCTTAACTCTACAACCATTGACAACTTGCATCTCTGAATTTTCATTTTTCTCTTGCCTATATTTTTCTTATCCTTAACGATGACTTCGTTTCAAGATCTGATCGGACGCTGATTTATATCATACCATTCTGCAACACATCTAGATCATTTACCTCGAGCTAGGTTTTTTGGCATCATTTCAACCCTTGAAACAAATTTTTTTCTTCTGATTTCGAAGATTCGACGTTACCTCCGACTGTCACGATGTTCACAATTCATTACTTAACCTTCGAGTTTAGGATAATATAAACATTTCATTGTGAACATACATAGTTTTTATTAGTATTTATTAGCATTATTCACAGACCTTGCTGCCATCATCAATATCATATACCTGGTTTTTGATATTTAAACAGCATTGTTCGTCATCCAACAGAACTTTTCATCATTATATTTCAGTACACTCTCGAAATCCATCTTATTCTCCATCATATTTTTGATGCGGATACTGAAGGCTATTCCGTTCCCGTGTGTCAATAAATGTATTACTTCTTCTACTTGATCTTAATTATTCTAATCTTTTCCAATTCAAAATCATTCTGAGATTCATCATCGAGAAATTTTGCATACATTCCAGTTTCTCTTTTGTTCTTAGGTATAATCTGTTGTCCATTAACTCAGCTGTATTACAATCATGATGAAGATTTTACCCTTGGATCATATAAATTGTCGAGATTTGCTCCTATCCCCTCCCCCTCTCCCCCCTCCTAAACTTACTTACATACGAATGTAACGCGTCCACATTAGTTTCCCAAAGCAGACTTCCTTTTTTCCTGCACACATTTATGAATGATATCTCCCACTCTTTTGATTCTTGTTTGTCCATTCTGAGATAACTGTTATTTTCCACACTAGTCAATATTTATTCTAACCGACTCATATCATTTTCGGAGATTTCTTCTTCCAGCACTTGTAAACAAAATTTTGTGATATGAATGTTCATTTTTGGTTTATTCTATGACGAAACGTGTGTCTCCGCTTGATCTCAACGTATCACTGACTCCATTCTTGAGAACCAGCTAGCTATTATAAGTTGATTACATGTGGTTTTTCACAAAACATTTGGCCTAACATTTCTCACCTATGTCATCAACTGTGTATATGTATAGGGCTGAGTACGTATGTGAATGTGAATATTCAAGCGTATGTACGTGTTACACGAGTTAAAAATATATAACACAAATTTAATATTCAAAATTTCAATAAAATTTAAAATTTTCGAGGGATGTCACCTTACTTAAATAGCCAAGTTATCACTGCAAAATACAGACTTGGCTCTGTCACCTACGAAAATTTTAAATTTCATTGAAATGTTGAATATTAAATTTGTGTTATATATTTTTAACTCATGTAACATACACATACGCTTGAATATTCACAAAAAAACATATATCAGAGTTAAAGTGTCTCAGATGTTAACCGATCCTGTATATGCAATCAAAATGTGTGTGTGTGTGTGTGTGTGTGTGTGTGTGTGTGTGTGGGGGTGGGTGTGTCTAAATTGTATCGGTAACTATCCCTGTATACGACATCATTATACCATGCCCGGTGTGTGAATGTGTGTACCTGGTGTGTGACATTAGCAGAAAAACTACGAAAAATGGAGCCGTGTGGGAGGGATTTGCAACGTACATCGCACAAAATAATGACTAAATATCATACATATCCATCAAACTTGAATGAAAAATATATAATTATTGGTTAAGTTGGTTTGAATGACTAGATCTTTGAACCTAACATATCGGACAACTAACCCACATTAAAAATGTAACAAATTGAAGTGCATTAGTTCTCTTGGATCTTACCTGCTGAGACTCATCCGAACATGTAACAGAGCTATCGATAAATTCTGGAATCCAAACATCTGCAGAAGTTTTTTTGCTGGATTAAATTGGAGAAAATGTATTAAACTGCTTTTGATATGATAAATATACAGCCCTAGTGAAGAGATTCATACATATCAATATCATACATAACCATCAAACTTGATTAAAAATACATAACTAATAATTAGAATAGGTTAAATTGCCTAGGTAATAATGTATTCGTCGTTGTATGGTAACCCATTTTGCATTCATCGATATTCGATCTATGATATCGTACATTGATATATATTTAGCTAATTATGTAGCTTAGACAAGGTTTATGTCCTAGATCTTGTGGATTGCGGACCTTACAATGCAGATATGTATGAAAAATTGTTTGAGTTGATTTATTCAATATTTGATATAATAGACGAAAATGGTAGGAGCAGAACATCCAACACTACAAAAAAATCATATTCCAACAGTAAAACCGTACATAAATCTTGCTAACGCTTTAACATTCGTAACACTCACTGACGTCTGGGGTAAGCTTACATAAACGTTTTGAACACGAAAGTCCACAAACGAGCGATGACCTAACATTACTCGGGACTGGTCGATATTACTGGACTTGTAACAAGCGAAGTGGAAAAATATAAATATAAATGTAAGCACACAATCTGCTGAAGATTGGTAAAACTACAGGGTCAATGGATAGATTTGTTAAGGATGAAGGTTGAATCAATGAAAAAAAAATGTCTAACATAAGTATGAAATGGGAAATAATATGCAATACTTGGGAATTTAAGGTTAGAATGAGTTAGGATTATGGCCATCATTGCTGACCTTCAGTGAAAAATGTCGAAGTGAATCTGGTGAATGATCGAAAAAGTCAAATATTCTGAATGGGAACGCAGACTCATAACAAAAGCCTGAATTAATCACAAACTTCTAAGTGGCTAAACTGCAAACGAAATACAAACATTTATAAAAGTAACACTTGCGGGAATAAGCATGTAGCAAAGACTTGCGATTGGATAACATAATTGAGACGTACATTCAATTATTGAAGAATTTCAACACTAACACTCAACACAAAACCGGTAGAATAGTTCTCCAAGGTAATATGGAACCGGACCTAAATCCAATGTCGAGAGGGAAAACACACCAAATTTTCGAATCATTTCATCCAAATACGCGTATTTTATACCCGACATCCCATGAAAATAGGCAAATTTATATCGAATACTGATATATTCCTATGATATCAAATCAAAATATACACCAACATCTAAAAAATAGCTAAATAAGATTCCCTACACTACCCTAAGCAACAACGATTAACTATTATATACGGTGTATCCTACCGCACCCGGATGATGAACCCTACTCCAATAGCCGACGTGATCTGGTTCATGACTAAGATCGTATACTAACATAACAGCCATACCGAAATACCTGACATTTAACGCTGAGATAATGTGAAAATGTGTTATTTTATACTATCATACCATTCAAATCTATACTAACTTGCTAGACCTAACTGAGGCAATGCCTCTGGGAGTACAAATCCAAGCCTACTGTGTCATAAAAATGAACTCTATGCTTTACTAGGTCACTTCTCAGCAATCTACCACTGATATATAACAAATTTAGAGGTAACTTACAGTCATGATACGATGCCACGCATCTGTTAACCCATCGTCTCTGAACAGCCTCGAACAATGATATATCCTGGACATAACCAAAATTTAGACACATGTACAGTGGTCAAAAATGAGTCTAAGAGAGTGTGTGGCCATAAAAAGCTTGGGTTCTGTTTACTGATGACTTAAGTAAAACACTACAAACCCATGAAACTCAAGATCGACGGCTACAAGAACGTACATAATTCACGTTGAACATGGATTAAATCCAAAATGACAACCAAAGTGGATAAACCACCCTACACTAGGACCCCTCCATCCAGAAAATTATCATCTAAACGTAAAACTACACATTTGCTAGGGATCAATGACGAAAATTCCACAAAGATGCAGTACGGAGTTACACCTCATAAACATACATTCCTATGATTCTCGTGGGAAAAAAAACATAACATCAGGAACATATATAAAATAACTAAATAAGGTTCTCTTCTCTGCTGTAATTCGGTCCATTTATACAAACGAGCATAAAAAGAATGAGCTTTTGCCTAAGGGACAGTCTAACTCCTCCTAATTATTGAAGAATGGTCTTACAATAAATATACAATACCCTAACAGCAAGACCAAATTTGTAACAAATCGTCTGTTCTATATCTATAATAACCACGTCAAATATTGTATCAGGATGAAAGAAGATATATAAATCACTATAAATGAACAAAAGGTAACTAAATTAGACCTTAAATAATGTTCTATAATGTAGATATATACGTGATATATCCTAAATTGTATGAATAACCAACAGATTGCATTGAAGATGGAAATTCAACAGAGAATCTACAAAACTGGAAGACCTATACTAAAACTCACGCGATAAAACAAAGCAAGAAGATTAATTTTCTACCATACCCAAAACATATATTAAAAACGTGATGAATGAAAATGAACTAACATTTAACCAAACAAAAAGAAATGTGTATAAGGTACCAAGACATACGAGCGATACTACTGAAACCTAAAGTAAATACGGTATAGTATATACAAAATCTAATGAAATTAGCCTCAACATCATTCCACAACAGGGTTGAATTGACATCTCTTTAACTAATGTAACCACGGTTTAATCGTAACAGATGTGTCATATATACATATAAAACTACCACAATGATGCAACAACCTAGCAATTATGCCTGAAATAGCTTGCTACATGGATGCTCCAAGCCTAAAATACACTAAAATGCCTAAACTGTATGAGTTAACTGATCGAAATTCTGAAACAATACAATTCAACTTAAATCGATCGATCATTACTAAGTATATATAACATAATATTTTAACTTACAGTAAATCCTTATCGTTCAGGTATTTTCGCTATTGGAAATCGCGTCAATGGAACACTGATATAAATGTTTCAAAACTGGATAATGCAATATGGGGTAGATAGATTCTCGACCGTAGGTGCTGCATCATCCCACAATACATACCTAAACTCGCCAATAATCATACTAATAATCCATACTAATCCTATAGATAGTATATACATATGAAATAAAACGATGGTAAACACAAAATCTTGCTTGCAATCCTACCTTCAGGCTGGTACAAACTGAGCCATTCGCATACTAAGGCTGCATATTGAGTTATAAGACTACCTATCATACTAATCCTAAAAAAAGATATATAGTGATAAATGAACAAAACATATAAAAATATCCCAAGCTCCCACCGCTACGAACCCACCAATCAAGCATTGAATGAGTCATATATAACACAACTAGATAAGAATACCAACATATATGTTCACAGAAAATATATAGAAACAATAAACCATCCATAAATATATAACGATATATACACTCACAACGTAGCAAACATGACACGGAAACAAATTTATAAGACAAGGAACAGGTAAGAGCAAACACAGATAATCTTCCAGGAGTACATCCAACTTTTTGCCTAGTGGATCCCTACGCCCCGCCCCCCACCAGAAATTTGGAATAACACTAATCCTACCAGATTCGAATAGAATAAATATACATAACGAGCAACAGTTAGTGACCAATTATACTCCACTACAACCATCTAAAGAAGAAAAAACATATATAAATACAATATATGTATATATAAAAATACAGTACAAATTAAAATGTTCATAACATAAACCTTGCCAATCAAGGCCCCCGTCCGTTAGCTGACCTTGCCTTCCCCGTCCGTTAGCTGACTCGGACATCAAACCAGTTCCGGTACCCTCCGGACCCATTCCCCGTTTCTGCGCTCGGTGAGTCAAGGTGCATGCATCGCGTCCTACCCCAAACGGCTCGTTTATCCCTATCTATAATCCTTCATTAATTTGCGTTTTGCTCCGGTATCTACTACTCTTAGTGCCAGCAGGCGGCGCTGCGGCAACAAACATCACGATTGCTCAGTGCCAGCAGGCGGCGTTGCGGCAACAAACATCAGGATTGCTCAGTGCCAGCAGGCGGCGTTGCGGCAACAAACATCAGGATTGATGAGGGCCAGCAGGCGGCGTTGCGGCAACAAACATCAGGATTGATGAGTGCCAGCAGGCGGCGTTGCGGCAACAAACATCAGGATTGCTCAGTGCCAGCAGGCGGCGTAGCGGCAACAAACATCAGGATTGCTCAGTGCCAGCAGGCGGCGTGGCGGCAACAAACATCAGGATTGCACAGTGATTAGCAAAGAGTGCAGCGACAAGAAATGACAGCAGAGCTTACTGCACAGCAGAGAGCGCAGCGACAAGAAATAACAGTAGTGCTCAGTGCACAGTAGAGAGCGCAGCGACAAGAAATAACAGCAGTGCTCAGTGCACAGCAGAGACGCAGCGACAAGAAACAGCAACTGTGCTCAGTGCACAGCAGAGAGCGCAGCGACAAGAACTAACAGTAGTGCTCAGTGCACAGTAGAGAGCGCAGCGACAAGAA
>SDVV010003419.1:0-21423 GCA_016164225.1 Gammarus roeselii | reverse complement strand
TCTCAAGAGGGTCCCAAAACGTCCCTAAGATGTCCAATGGGTTCCAAGGGTCCGCTAAGTTCCTTTAGTCGTTCAAGTCCGCTAAAATCCTCGGGTCCCCCGGGTCCCTCGTCTCAATTAGTCACGACTTGTCTAGACTCGTCACCCGCCAACTCCACTCGCCTCAACTCCTCTCGACTTGTCTCGAAACGTCTCGACTCGCCTCTCCTCCTCTGCGACAAACTTCCTACTGAAGCATTGCACAAATACATTGTTCAAGTGGGTGTATTTTGCAGCATGAGGTGGGGTTAGCAAAGGGGCTCATGGTTTCAAAGGGTCTCAAGAAAGTTCCAATGTTTCTCAATGGGGTCTAAAGGGTCTTCAGGGGGTCCCAAAGGGCTCCAAAAGTGTTCGGGTAGGCTCCCCAAATACTCCGAGTGCCCCGAATCCCTCGGGTCCAACGAGTACCCCGGGTTCCCTGGGTCACTTCGTCTCATCCAGTCTCGACTCATCGCCGGAGGCGTCGACTCGTTTCCACTCGCCTAGACCTGCCTCGACTTGCCTCGTGCCCTCCACGCACAGTGTCATGGCATGCCATGAAATACTTTCACACTCCATGACCAATATCAGCATCATATCACCACTTGTCACCGAAACGCCTAACCTACGATTGGGAGAGTGCAAACTCTCCCACCGTAGGTTGACTAGACTAACTATATCACACCACATAGTTCAATGTAGGGCCCCTGCAGGCGTCTAACGGTACATTTGTATAAAACAAATATAAAATTGATCACCATAAAGAAAAGGGCGCCGATATATAAGAGTCAAAGCAAAAATAAATAATAACAAAATTAAAAAATGTTAATGATGTATCAAATGAATAATCCTCCATCAACCCATAGCCGAACACAGCGATGAGATAACAAATGGTGATCCCATGCACGAAATCAACCCTCAGAGTATAGGGAATGTAACGCATGAGAGCAACAAGATAGAGGGGAGGTCAAAATTTGACGGCATGTCTTCTTTGATATTTGTCACCTGACACTTTCTCATGTGTCTGAAGCAGGCGTTGGGAAGGAGAGGCATGAATGTGGAGGTGGCGAGAGAGCGTGCAATGAACAAGCGTGAGTGGAGAATGGTTGTGAATGGTTGATTTTGACGCTGCTCTGATGTGCTTTCCCGCTCTTGGTATCCCGCTGTCGGGATGGTCGTGGGTGGGGGGGGGCCAGCCATTATGACGCGGTGGGGGTAGACCAGTGAAAACTGTCGGGCCCTGCTGCTGACGACGGTTCCTCGGTGCATTCGGGACCCAGAGTGTAAGTTGAGGGGCTACCGGCCGGACCCTTTAGCACAAAAGCGCTAAGTTGTGTGAGTGTGAGCGTATGAGGGTGTGAGGTACGCCTTGCCATCGGCCACCGATGCGGCCTAGTGTCTGTATTTGTACTTTCTCAAGTAACAGCATCAATAGTTTCAACGTAAAAAAATTTCACTACAAATAACGTCCGTGTGAAAAATCAGGTATACACTTGATTTTTCACTCGGACGTTCTCAGTAGTGTATTAATCATCATAACTACACTGTAAATAGCATAGCTTCAAAATGTGAAACCGTTCTAAATCCTGGTTGCTCGCTTATTAATTGGAAAAAAAATCACTCTTTGTTGTGAATTTCGAGGTCAGTGTCGGCAGCAGGGCCGACAGCGTGACTGGTTTACAACTGCCACGTCATGCTGACCGGGTCTCCCCACCCACGACCATCCCGTCTCTCAACGATATGCCTTGGGCGGGAAAGCACATCAGGGCAGCGTCGAAACTCATCAGTTCACAATCATTCTCCACTCACGTCTATCCAGAGCACGCTCTCTCGCTACCTTCCTAAGGCCTGTTTCACATCATCCATCCACCCAAACTTTTGTCTCCCTCTAGGCCTACGCCCACTCGCCTCTGACTTCAACACCTTTTTCACCAATCTCCCCTCATCCATCTTCACCAAGTGCCCGAACCATCAACTGTCCTCGAACTACTTCACCTTCCCCGTTCTGATTCAAACCACGTCGTTAGTGAATCAGTCTCTCAGCGACCCTCCAGCCATGCTCCTCAAACATTTCATCACGGAAAAACATTCAACATTCTTCTCTCCTCTGCTCTCACCCCCCAAATCTCAGCTCCGTACAGCACAGTTGGCATAACGACACCCTCATACAGCCCTCTCTTTGCTTCCATCCCCAACGTCCTGCAGCTCATTACGCGATTTAGTTTCCCCAACACTTGTACAAAATTAACATGACTGGTCGCAAGCAATTAATTACGAAAATCAAGAATCAAGTTATCATAAGCTACTAAGATTTTAGGATAATTCAAAATCAACTTTACAAGTTTAACTATTTGAACTTTGAATAAAAAAGTTATCATGATGTAGTAGCTGCTCTACATGCACATGTTTTTTGCACCGATGAATTTTACCAAGATTATAAATAATAATAGCACTCTACAATTGTCATTCAGTGATTCATTGCGCATTGAGGTTTAAATCTATGAAAAATCTAAAAAAATCCTAAATATAATATTGTATTTGTTCACAGAAGCTTCATATGATTCCTTGCGCGTCATGTGAACTTCATAATTGTTTAAGGCAAGATTATTGTCGGAGAGTTCCAGAGGACACAGTTTTTGAAATCCGGTCTAAAACCATTTCGAATGATACACGTCACTCACCATTCAGGTTAAATAGAGGCTGTGTGACATAGTCTTCTCGCTAAGGCTTGATGGCATAGTTCGTGAAAGAACAAACTTTTGTAGTCGTTTAACTCATTCAACATGTACTGTTTGTTTCAGCTCCTTTTACTTCGTTACCTATTAGGTATTCTAAACAATACTAGATGTAAACACACGCTTTGATTTGCACGGTCCAAAGGAAGTCATGAGGGTGAAGCTTGCTATGGGTGCTATTTTAGTAGAGCCCCAGACATAGTCAGCTACAGCCGGACGTTGTCTCTCAGTTTCGTCTGTGACTTGTAAAAAATAAAACATTACTTCACAACTTTCAAGTATGACAATTAATATATGTTTGAATTCTAGGAACAACTATGACGCTGGGTCGTGGGGATGAAATGCTGAAGTACCAAAGTAATTTCATAATATTTGCTTGCAGTCAGGGTGCTTTATGGGTTTGGACACGAGCTTCAATACTTCCAGTTCAGGAAAAACAATCAATATCATCGGAGTGCTCCACAATTTGTCTTAAACTATATGTTGATTACATGGCCGGAGGAGATTTTTTTTTAGATTTTTGGAGTTTTCAAAGTTAAAGTTTCACAATTATCATCATTCAAAATTAGATTTTTTTCTGTCTATTTTGTGGTAGTCCTCCACAAATGTTTGAAAGTTGTTAAGATGTATTGTACAAGGAGAAACAAATAATGAGGCAAATTATAACTTTTGTTTACTCAATTCTCTCGATAAAAATCTATTCCTCTGAAATGTAGTAAGAGCCATATGGTTGGCATGCGCTTTTGCTTTTCATTCGAATGAATCTTGATGAGGAAACATTACAGAGACGTATTTACTAGAGAATCTGATAACATTCATCGAACGTTATTTTTCGACTGATTTGGGCCTTCGTGTCATTTTGCCTTACTCGGGAATGTCGAAATTTTCAAGTTTCTCGGCTGTCCTCGAGTTTTTAGGTTTTGACCAAGAACCTGGGTGCTCGGCACTAAATGACGGCTAGGTACAGCATGGCGTCTCCCGTTCCCGGCGGTTTTGGCCGGCTGAAACCCAAAACACCCATGCCCTTCCCTACCTATATAAGCGAGATCTGCCGTGACCCAATTCATGAGGGCTAGCAAAGGTGCTTTCCGAAAGGAGACGTTAGTGCGTTGTTTAAGATAGCAGGGAGAGGAGGAGCCCCCCTATGGCTTTTACTAAATTACAGAGCAATAGCTTTTTATCGAGAGAATTGAAAAAACAAAAGTTATATTCTCTTCCGTTTCGTGAGAGCCATAGGGTTAGCATAAAACATGCCATCGTGTAGCTCAAGCTGGCGGGTGCCAGAAGAGCACAGAAAGTGGATGGATCGGCTGCATCTTAAACTGAGTGTTGTTTCCAAAGAAGCGCTCTAGCCGTGTAAGGGAATGATAACAAGCTTGTATAAATGGTGTTAAAGAATGTACTTATTAACAAATACAAGAATTGCCAAGAGAACAACAAAACTAGCTCCGAGCGGCAAATTAATATGCGGGCCATAAACATGAGGGCTCAAATATTCGTTAAGTAAAGGCAGATACAATATGGCGTTGTGGCAACGACAGTAAACATACTTGTTCAAAGCGGCAAGTGGTAATATGCTGGCCGCGAGCATGGGCAACGAAAGAGTAGTTACGTAATCAATACATATTGCCCTTCAGTGATAGTGGGTGAACCGTACCGTAGTGGGAATCTAATTCTAAATTTACCAGTAACAACGATGGGTACAATAGTTCGCTCCTATGGCAACAGAGTAGTACTGCAAGAAGGATCAACGAAATACATATTTCGTAATCCGTAATCTGAAAATTTGCGTGAAGTGTCACCGCCCGCAATGGTAAGATAATTATGTGCGTACTCTATGATACGTAGACGAGTTTCTGTCATTAGCGGCTGCGATGTCCGAAACTTATGAAGCGAGAAGGACTATCTACCTGGTTCCTAAAGAGACGCAAGGATGGTTAGGCTTCTCCACTGTAAAAAAATATTTGTGCACGAATACGTGGGGCGATTTCCAAAACGCCTTGAATATGATGTCTTGAAGCGGGACTCCACGCGTCCGAGCGAGAGACGAGGCATACTTGCGGACATCGTGAGCTTTAGTGAAGGCATACGGTGTGGCCTCATCGATGAGCGAGCAGATGTAATGCCCCACCGATGACGCCTTGAACGGCTTGCCTGAAGTAGGATGGATAAACTAAAATTTATTGTTCGATGGACATCGTGCAATGTAGGCTTAAAGTGCGGTCATATGACACAGGCCGTGTGCCCGGTGAGGGTCTGAATTTTGTTAAACAACTTGTCCGCGGTCAGTATGAGCGCGCATGGAGGGTTCTTGGAGAAATGTAGTCCCGTGCGTGACATGGCTGTAATCTCAGAGACCCTGTTTCCTGCTGCGAGCGCGACAAGAAACTGAGTCTTCTGGAAGAGCGCCAATATTGACGTCGTCCGAGTATTGAAGCGAGGAGAGGCGAGCATGTCGAGAACCGGCTCGAGCGACCACTGCGGCACGAAACGTCGTTGTGGTTGGTTCTCGTACTGTGCCCTAGCTAGTTCGGTAAAGATCACCGCGTGGGTCGTGACACCAAAGCCATGGAAGAGAGGCCAGTGGAGTGCATTTCTGTAAACCAAAACTGAACGAGGATTAAGCAATTTCTGCCCGTCGGTGTAGTGCAGGAACTGGTTGATGGACTGCGCCTCCGTAGCGCGTAGCCACGCTTGGAAACGAGTCCAGACGCTTTGGTATTTGCGTTGTGTGGACTGCTTGGGCGTGTTAACCAGGGTGTTCGCCAGCGATCTATTGAATTTGATCGTGAGCACCGTTTTTTTACAATTGAATGCGAGATAACGTGAGAAGGGTCGTGATGTTAGCGGCACCTCCCTGCCTTCGATGCGCTGGGACACGTCGAGGGCGAGCGAGATTTCGCTGAAGGACGCGACGACCGTGGGCCACCACAGTGCGTTGGGGTGTCGGGGACTACGGGGACGCCGCTGTAGCGGTACGTCTCGAGCTTGTGGAGCACTGGGGGGATCAGGTTGTATGGAGGGAACAATTATGTTTCCTTCCACTGATCTCACTCGCATTGGAGAGAATCCACTAAAGCCGCTCGCCGGTGAAGCAACGGAGCCGCAAATAGTGGAAGCTTTTGGTTCCCCGGATGCACAAAGAGATCGATTTGCATGGTCCCGCGCAGGGTAGAGAGGCGGGAGAAGCATTGAGGCGTCAGCGCTCACTCCATTTCTTCCCCGTAGAAGACGTGACAGCTGATCGGCCCTAACGTTCTGCGAGCCGGAAGGTATGTCGCAAGGAGAGGTGGCGGCGCTGAAGGATGTGCAGGAGCTGTGCTCCGAACTTCTGCAACGCCGGGGCCTTGCCGGAGCCCAAGTGGGTCACCATGGCCACTGCAGCCCTGTTGACTGACAACACGCGGACTGTGGTGTGGTGCCAATGAGCTCATGCACCTAGCGCGTGTATGACGGCAAGCAATTCCTTCGCAGTAATATGGAGATAGCGTTCCAAGGGAGACCAGCGGCCGTATGACTGCTGGTCACTGCAGCATACGGCACCCCACGCTTCGTCTGATGCATCCGTCCACAGGAGGTGCTCCGGTAGATGCGTTACGAACGAGGCGGAAGATTAAAGGAAGGTCTCGTTGCGCCAGTGCTAAGCTGCGCGGCGGTAGAGATTGTTGAGAAGGCAAGGCTTGAGGGAAAGGTGCAGGGAGTGCGCCGCAGACACCACCTCGTTGAAGAAGGGGCGAGCATGGTGTAGGTGAGGTGTGAGGAAATTTATTATGCTGAGGAAACTCTGATGCTGTTGGAGCGAGAGGTTTTCGCGGGAAAGTATCTCCGTGGCCGTGTCCCTGCAGTGGTCGATATGTCGTAAGGTTGGGGCGATGGACCTGGCCTCTCCGTTGAGTGTGACCCCCAATAAGTCGACCTGCTGGGTGGGTTCCTGGATAGATTTATCCAGGTGGACGCGGAATCCTAGCTTGAGGAGAAGGTCGCAGGCTGTCTGGGTGTTGCGCCGGCAGTGAAGTGCTGTTGATGCCCAGAGAAGCCAGTCGTCGATGTAGAAGGCCGCATCTATCCCTTGCTGGTGGAGTAAGCGAAGGGGTAGCTTCGCGACCGTTGTAAGACTTTTGGTCCCAGGTTGAAACCGAATAGGAGTGCCAAAAAAAATAGTTGGTCTCGTAGTTTGAAGGCCAATAACTTTTGGAACCTGTAATGAATCGGGATGTGCGGGAACGCGTCCTTGATATCCAGCTTGGTTAACCATAGGGGGGCTTCAGCGCTCGCTGCCCGTATACTCTGCAATACGAGGGGTTCTAGAACATCCTCGCGTTGGTGGTGAGAGACAGTGTAATCGAGTTGAAGGGGTCGTGGCGTCTATTTCCAGGAGAGGCCTGTGGAAAGAATGCGTTTGACAAAGGGTGTGGCCTTGGTCCAAGGCGCGAGGCGGTTCCTGAGGGTCGCCGGCAGAACGTCAGAATTTGCGCTGTTTATGGTTACCTGTGCGACATCTTCCCGGTGTTGCGGGGGTCTCCCAGTCATCGATGGTGCGTGGGCAACGATACCTGAAGTGGAGGGGCCCATGAAGGAGAGGACCTCTCTCCTGCTATAGAAGGTTTTCAGCGCCTGGGTTGCCTGTAAGATCGCCTCGTTGGTGAATAGTTGAGGTTCAAATACCGACCCTACCAGAGGGCTGTCCGGACGGATTCCGGAGCCAGCTTGTCCAGCGTCTGAAGCCGAATCTGGAATCGCCACTGTGATGCATCGAACAGGGCTCCCGACAATAGTTTGAGAACGAAGCCTGTGGTGAGCTCGGACAGACAATGCAGTGACTGCGGGGTGACTCGCGTGTCATTGGTTAGGACGAGAGTCCGGATGCGCTCAAAAATCCCCGTCAGTGATGCGCTAAGGATGTAGCCGCGCAGGTCTTGGGCATTTTGAGTGCGGAGTTGGAAATCTTTGGTTCGTGCTTCTGTGGCAATGTGATGGACCGGGAAAGCGATCTTGTCCTTTGTGGCTTCGAAGTGAGCCTTTGGGGAGAGGATTGGAGCATTCGCGAATTCCAGCAGGGACCTGACTGCGGGGCAGTTTGCTGTGAGCGCAAAGTGCGTGTTCGACCAAGCATAGAGGTCTTTCGGTGCCGGACCGGTGGGCAGGGTGGTATTGATTTGCGCAAGGAGTTTTAGTAGTTCATTAGGGATACGTTCCATAACGAACAAACCGTCCTCTCTGATGGTCACCCCCCGATGGGAGGGTTGCTCGACCGCAAAGACACTCTTGAGAAGTTGGAGAGAGAGCTTCTCCGAACTCGCTAGCGGCAGAAAAGGAAAGGACCTCCGGACGATTAGCTGAACCGCGGTGCTGGTCAAGTCCACCGAGGATAAAATGAAGTTAGGACTCTCTCATGAACCTTGATCGGACAGTTAGGCGGCTCTGTGGTATAGTCGCAGCTCACCAAACCCTTTGTGTACATCGCGATGAGGGGAGGTACATACCACCTCTTCTCTTGGAGATGTGGAGGGGTGAGGGGCGGGGTTTCGTCATCGGGGAACTCCCCTGGAGTGCTCAAGGGTACGGTCCGGAAGCGGGGGGGTTATGAGGGTACTGGAAAGGTCTGGTGTCGTGAACGCGGTCTGCCCGCCTCCAGTAAGGGTGTGCGCGGTGAGTCGGGACGAGGCGAGCGTATTGGCGAGTGGCGGGAAGATGGGGAATATGGCGAAAGGGAGGGGGTATTCTCCCCCGAGATGTGCCCTCTCCTCCCCCATGGGGGGTCAAAGTCTGCCCTCCGTCCTCCTCTTCCTAGCCCTGACTGATATGGTTCCTCCTCGTACTTCTCGTTGCTTTCGCATCCGTGATCCCGTCCTTCCAGATCGTGGAACCTGGCCTCTTTAGTGCTGGAAAGGGACTGGAGACGAGCCTCGAATCGGTCTTCGAGAGAGCCGAGCACCAAAAGCACGTTGTCGAGCTTTGTGGCCATGGCCGAGCTAAGAAGTGCAGGCGCCGGGGCGTCTTCGGTGGAGGGCGGGGCTTGATGGGTGGCAGGTGGTCCATATCGGAGGCTGAGCGGGGCCGCGGGCGACATTCCCGTACGTGCCCGTGTGCAGGCTTGAGCGGATGCCTGAGCCGACTCAGTTATGTTTTCCCCCGTGATAGAAGACTACGAAATGTGGGGGAAAGAGACATGGATTAGCAATGCCCTGAGTGATATCGCGGCTCCCTCGTCCGATGCTGTCCGCATGGACATGGAGAGCAGGCCCAGATCCCCAGGGGTGTACTCCGGCTGCGTGTGAAACCTCTCCTGATTGGGTGGTAGTATGTCCAGTGTGCTGTCGTACTGTATGAGACAGTGCGTCCCGAGATCGCCGAGTCATCTTTGGGCAGAGGATAGGCACATTTGCAGCAGGTGGACCGGGAAGCCGATGGGTTTTTGCGCTGTCCTGTGGCTCGCTTGCTCGACGTGGAGAGCAATATAAGTTGGATGTAATGATCATATGCGAGTATGGTTGTGACAATATTGCAGAAGGAATGTTTGATCAAACAAAGATTGTGTGTGTACTAATATTGTCCATAGACAAGCTCACGTCTGTGGACAAATTTGCGTCTAATATTTGTTTTTTTGCGGCACCAAAATTTTTGTGTCAACAAATTTTTCATCAACAAATCTTCGTGGCGACAAAATTTTCTTGTCGACGGGGCAGACCTTGCTTATGTAGATAGAGAGGGGAATGGGGCCGGGTTTGGGGGTTCAGCCGGCCTAGCCCGCCGGGAGCGGGAGACGCCACGCTGTACCTAGCCGACATTTAGCGCCGAGCAGCCAGGTTTTTAGTCAAAACCTAAAAACTTGGGGACAGTCGAGAAACTTTAAAATTTCGAATTTCCCAAGAAAGGTAAAAAGACTCTAAGGTCTCAATAGGTCATAAACTACGTTCGACGAATGCAAAAAAACATCAGTTAATCGTAAAACTCGACATGAGCTTTCAAGTATAGTATTGCATTTCATGATAACTCAAATTGTGTGAAGACGAGCAATTGTTTGAAAAAAAATTGGTTTCAAAATATTGCAAAATCTGATATTCAATACTAACATTACCAAAGAACTATGCATTGTACTGTTGTACACCACATTACCTTACGGATGATGCAATACATGTCATGACTGCTTTGAAACTATTTAAGGAGGCTCGATGAAAAAATTTATTTGTCTATGTAGATGTAGATACTAGACCGAATCCCCAAGAACAGAAAAGTCAACGGCAAGACGCACCTCACACTCTTTTCATGCACTCACTCACACCAAAACTCTGTCCCTTAGTGCTGAAGGATCTGGCCAGAACCTAGCAACACGTACTTTGGGTCAGGTGAGCGATAGGGCCCAACGGCGTTCACTGATTTTCCAAAGCAGCACCGTAATTGATGGGCCCTACCTCACCCGCGTCCATCCTGTTTCCCAACGAGACGTCATAGGTAGAAAGCGCACCAAACAACGTCGAAACTTTTCACTCACAATCATTCTCCACTTTAGCGCTACCTCCCTACTATGTCTCTTATTCCTGAAACCTGCTTCAGGCATTTCTCCCTCAAGGCCCTACGCCCACTCTTTTCGGCTTTCATCACCCTTTTCGGCTTTTCATCACCCTTTTCACTAACCTGCCATTATCCATCCTCATCATGAATCCGAACCATCTCAGATCACATGAATCAACTCGGTCCTTCAACATCCTCATCATCCGTATTGAAAACTCGAACGAAGTCATTATTGATCTTCACCGTCATAGTCACTCGACCATCCCTCCCGTCCCTAACAGTTCAGGCCAAAAACACTAAAACTTCTTCTTTCTTCAGTTCTCGTAAATTTCGTCTCAGCCCCGTAGTGAACAGTGGAGACAAATACCTGATAGCTACAACCCATTTTTACTTTCCATACCAAATGTCCTACAGCTCATAATACTTTTCATGCACCCTAAACTTTACTTTCTTGCTTCACTCTACATATCTCATCAATTTTCGCTAGTCCAATCGCCTCTACACGAGAGCCCAAGCACTTAAAACACAGCTCCCTACAATACTTCTCAGTTTAGGCGGACACCGTATCCACTCGTATCATCATTCCTCGAACATTTCGTTACAAAACTCGAACCCACAAAAACTCTCAGCTTCCTCCTTCCACATATTCTACCAAACTCCGACACTAGTCGGCACAACTGCTCCGAATCTTCCACAGCGCTGAATCATCTGCACACACCATCTGTCTGAACTGCCAACTCAGCTTATTTGCTCATGACAATTCTGAACCTCGACCCAATACTTTCGCGGTCAACTGCCTGCAGAGACTGAGCAGACGGTGAGATATAACGCAACCATGTCTCAGTCTCAATTTATCTGGGAATCAAGTATTCACCTCGCTTCCTACTCTAAAAAATGTTCTGATGTCAACATAGAAACTTTGCACCGCTTTTAACAAATTTACGCCCACTCCATACAAACGCGACCCCCTTCACAGCGCTTCCTTTGTCAGATCTCTTTGCAAAGAAAATCTCACCGCATAAATCGGATCTTTCCCATTCCATCCATTCTGTCTAATTCTTTTGATAAGCACTCTCCCGCACATCTTTCCCACCACACATGTTAAACTAACACCTTTTCATCTGTTGCGTTCAGCTCCTTCTCCCTTACACAACGGAACATGCATTTACCATGCCAGTCAATCGGCCCCACGACCGACACAAAGCAACGATTTAGTAGCCAGACCCGCAGCGGTTCCAAATGGACCCTACTTGAATCATAATAACAAAAAATACATCACTAATAACATGTCCATCTTAATAATCATTTTATATTGAGCGTATCACCTTTCCTTGACCTCAGTTTTCTCGTCTCTCTGAATGTTGCAGTACTTGTTCCTGATAACCGAATACATTATGAAATTATCAACAGATATGGTTCGAGCACATGGTGAGGATGGATGATGTGAGATTGGTGAAAAGGGTGATGAACGCGCAGGTGAGTGAATGTAGGCCCAGAGGTAGACCGACCTATGTGTGGATGGATGGCGTGAAGCAGGCATTAGGAAGGAGGAACACAATTATGACTGGAGGGAACTAAAGAGCGTGCAATGGATAGAAGTGAGTGGAGAATGTTGTGAATGGATAAATTTTGACACTGCCCTGATGTGCTTCCCACCCTTGGCGTCGCGTTAAGAAACGGGATGGTCGTGGGCGGGGGGAGGGGGGGGAGGGACTATGACCCGGAAGTTTCACTGTTCGCTGTCAGGCCCAGCTGCTGACAATGGCCTGAGACCGCACTCTAGACCAGAGAGTGTGTTGCGGGATCTCCCGGCCGGACCCTTTAGAGCTAAGGATAAATTTGTTTGAGTGTAAGTGTATAAGAGGTGTGAGGTGTGCCTTGCCATCGGCCACCCCTCTTTCATTGTACTAATTTCGAAAAAAACATTTCGATGAGAAGTTCTGATTCAAAGACGGTAAATCTTAGTTTCATTGAAATACTCCAAAGAGAATTTTGACAAGATCACAGCATATCATCAAATCTATAACTGCAGTAGGATTTCTGATTATGTCCCAGCATTGCAATGGATGGACATACACTTTTACAAATCGCGGGTCCGGAACTTTTTCGAATTATTTATAACACTCATAAATCTTCTTAAAAAACGGCTTAATGTTAAACAATATGTCTCCCTGCTGTTGCTAATACATAAAAAATAGAATTTGGTGCTTAGCTAAATGCTACTTGTTAGACAGCTCATGTTTTGTTTCACACTGAAAGGCAGCGATTTGAGAGCCAATATTTCCCGGCGATATTGGCACACAACTTCTCTGAGTGCACGCCAAGAAAATTATGTTTTGTTTGCCTGTAACATAAAACAAAGCCAAATGGATGGAAGCTCGTATACCTTGAACAAATTGAAGTTATCCATTATGCACGGTGTATTGAACGGTACGGAGATGAAGTGTGTGGGCGTCATCGTGTGCCTCGCCTGCTGTACGAACTGCTCCAATCGCCGACGGGCCGCGCGAACATTGCACCGGGCCAAGCTGGTCACCACTGGAAAAATGTTATTGGGATCTAGAAATGCACACATCTCAGAAAGCTTGGAAAAATTAGCACATTACTGAAGTAGCTAGGTCGAAACGGCGTTCGAAGCAACCATCATTCAGCTTGATCGTAACATTTCAACAATATCTCAGAATATTAGAAGCTAAAAATACTTCCTGCCTTGTATACCACTGAGTACCTACTTCATCATCCACAGCAGAAGTGATATGTCAGTTTTAATGTTTCAGGCCAAGTAAATATTATTTTTGTAAGAAAAATGTTTAAATATTTTTAATTCGATTTCTGAATTGCATTGTACTTATATATAATTATTAATTTGCATATACAATCAATTATTATTTATATTATATAGCTAGTGCACAATATTGCCATTGCTTTACAGCTGACAATTGCTGCCTACTTAGCAAATTTAATATTAATTTAGTGCGGCTCACTGTCTGGAATTGGGAACATCCACATATATGATAATTTATAAACTCCCTTGCAAATTATAAAAATATCTAAACGTCTCGGATATTATTATGGATGGAACAGATACTGTACAGACATTTTTAAAACAAAAGAAGGATCTCCCTATCGCAAAGCTCAAAAGATGAGTTTGGCACTATAGCTTGATTCAAGTCTATAAATTATGTTATCAATATAGGGAATAGACTTTTATGAAAACAGTTTTTTTGAACTCTAGGAATTGAAAGTTACTACCGGTCACCAGTTACCAAGATTGTTTGGTTAAAACGCCGAGTTCAACAACATAAATAAACCTAGAGTTTTATTAACCTATTTTTTTTATTGTATTATCTTTTCAACATTCGGCTAAGAGACTTTTCAGTCTTCATTTCATCAGAACTGAATCATTCTGAACTTGCCATTGAAATAAGCATAACAACACTCAGCTATCGCTACTCGGTATAAATTGAGCACATTTAGATATAAAGAGGCATTTCACACTATGCATTCCCAATGCTAAAGAAATTAAAACTAGAAATGAATTCATAAAAACGATTCCAATTCAAATTACTGATAGTGAAATACAAACATTGCAAACAATGTCATCATTAATAAATTAGCTACTGTGTGCTAGTTTTAGGATCAAAGAGTGGCTAGGCCAGCTTCTAAATATATTGGGTAAGGTTTGTTGAATATTTTCATTAAACTTGATTCAAGACCGATCAAAATCATATAAAAACATTCAAATCAAATAAATCGTTTTAATTCAGTCATGAATAAAAACCGAGATTACAAATACAGACACAAGGCCGACGGCAAGGCAAAACACACACTCTCATATGCTCACACTCACACAACTAAGCCCTTTTGTGCAAAAGGGTCCGGCCGGAACACCCCGCCATCCACACTCTGGGTCCCGAGTGCGGTCCGAGGATGTGTCGGCAGCAGGGCCCGACAGTGTCACTGGTTTACCTCCGCCGTATCACGACCATCCCGTCAACGTGATGCCAAGAGTGAGGAAGCATATCAGGGCATCGTCAAAAATTAACCAACCATTCACAGTCCCTCTCTACTCACGCCTGCTTTTTGCTCGCTCTCTCGCTACCTCCACATTCAAGTTTCTCCTTCCTAACGCCTGCTTCACACCATCTATTCACCCAAACTTCGGTCTACCTCTAGGCCTACGTTCACTCGCCTCCGCTTTTATCACCTTTTTTACCAATCTTCCTTCATCCATCCTCATCATGTGCCCGAATCATCTCAAAACACGCGAATCCACTCTGTCCTGTAAATTGTTCACTATCTCCGATCTAGCTCGCACCACGTCGTTATTGATCCCGCCTCTCAGCGTCACACCAGTCATGCTGTAAGCGATGGCGATTGCCCGCACAAGCTGTTCAAGTGGCAAGGTCATAGAGCCTGCCAAATCAACACCAACTCTGCGCACACCAACCCCCGTTTTTGACCACTGGGACCAGGATCACCTGGGCTATAGACTAAAACCGGGCTCCTCTGGCGTGCTTCTCTCTGGCTGGCCACCCGTACTGGCTTTTACACCCTTGGGGACCTCTCACAACCTAAAAATAGCCACCCAGACACTAGGTGTCCTCTGGGTTCAGTTCCTGGTTGATGAGAAGCGCAGAAAAGTGCTGGAAAACAGGTCTCCGCTTCCAGGCCACATCACACACCTGAGCAGCACCCACCCCCGGACCTTGGGGTGGGTGCCGCCTTGACTGGAGACAGGGTGGGGCGCACTGGGGGTCAGGGGATGTTCAGGTATACATCTATTGGTCAACTCATCAACTTATGACCCGTTGTTTGCAGGTTCATTTTTAGTATCCTTGGCGTGTAACCCCACTTCCCCCACTTCTGGAGAGCCTCTGCTATTCAGGAACCGTCTCCAGTCGGTTAAAAGGTTGAGAGGCGCTAAGGTGAATCCCCGCTATCCAAGGTCCTGGGGTAAGTGCCGCCCAGATGTGTGTTGAAGCCTGGAAGTGGAGACCTGTATTCCAGCACTGTTCTGCGCTTCTCAACAACCAGGAATTGAACCCAGAGGACACCCAGGGTCTGGGTGGCTATTTTTAGGGAGTGAAACATGTAGGGGTGCTGCAGCACAGACCGAGAGGTAGCCAAGGGTGGAAAAGCCAGTACGAGTGCCAGCAAGAGAGCGGCACGCCCGAGGTGCCCGGTTTCAGTCTGTAGTCCAGGTGAGCCTGGTCACCGTGGTCAAAAACCGGGGTTGGTGCGCGCAGAGCTGGTGTTGATTTGGCAGGCTCTATGACCTTGGCACTTGAACAGCTTGGGTGGGCATTTGCCATCGCTGACACCTCAAACAATTCATCTCAAAGACATTCAACCTTCTTTTCTCTTCCGCTCAGCCCCGTAGAGCACAGATGGGACGACTACATCCTCATCCTGCCCTCTTCTGCTTGCATCTCCAACGTGCACTCAAAACTTTACACCCTTCCTTCACTCGTGACTTCACTCCTGTTCCCACTAGTTCAGTCTTCTCCACATGGGAGCCCAGATACTTAAAACACTGTAGTTCTTCCAACAGCTCTCCATTTAGGAGGACACTAATTCTGTTTGCATTGACAGTCCTCGAACATCTCATAACTTTACATATACCCACGTTCACTTGCAGCTTCCTCCTCTCACTCACTCACTCTACCAAAATCTGATACTAGCCTACATAGCTTCTCCTCTGAATCCGCCACCAGCGCCGTATCATCCGCAAACAGCAACTGGCTCAACTGCCAACTCCGCCCATTTGCTTTCAACAACTCTAAGCCACGACTCGGCACACTCGCGTTCACTTTACTGACCACTCCATTCATGTAGTTAGAGATTGAATAGCCAGGGAAGACATCACGCAGTATCTTTTCCGACCCACTTTCACTGTGGAACAAACACTAACCTTGCCTCTTACATTGAAACTCTGCACCGATATCAACAGATTTCTGCCTGCTCCATCCAAACGCAACACCCTCCACAGCGCTTCCCCATCAATCCTGTTATGTGCGTTTTCCAAGTCCGTGAAGGCCCTGAATACATTCTTTCCCTTCTCAAGGTACTTCTCACATACCGGACTCACTGCAAAAATCTTATCAACACAGCCTCTATCATTCCTAAAGCCACACTGTTCCTCTCCAATTGCGCAATCCGTGCAGTCTCTAATCCTTTTGACCAGCACTCTCCCGTAGAACTTACCAACCACACATAACAGACTGTTACCTATCAAGTTGCAGCATTCATTTTTATCTCCTTTGCCCTTATACAGCGGAATAATGCAGGCACTGCGCCACTCAATCGGTACCACGCGCGCAACAAAACGCACATTCAGTGGCCTCACCAACTATTTGACAATCGTTACTTCACCCTTTTTCAGGCCCTCGGTCGCAACGCCAGCCAAACCGGGGATTTTTCCTGCTTTCATCACCTCCACCGCCTCCTGCACCTCTTCCCCGGTAATGTCCGCCACAAGTCTCTCTCCCGGAACTGGCATCCGAGCACCACCACCCACTGCAACAATGTCAGCCTCTCTGTCATCCTCGACATTCAACTATCCATCAAAATATTTGGTCCACCTTTTTTGAACGTCACTACTCCCCAATAACAATTGGCCGCTTTCATCTTACAAAACCTCCTCCCTGCCGGTCTGTCTCTTTTTTCACCTTCACCCTCTTCACCTCTTTTCAGAACATTGTTTTGTTCTCCTCAAAATTCTGACCCATTCGTCTGCCCCACCGACATCCGCATTTCTTTTGGCTCTCCTTACCACCCGCTTCACTTCTTTTTTCTTCTCTTTATAGTTATTTTAGACCACCACCGACCTTGCCTGCAACCACTCCTCAAATGCTCTTCTCCTGCGCCACCGCCTGTTTGACCTCCTGGTTCCACCACTCGCAGCTATTCCTTGTGCACCCGCACACACGGCGACCACGAAACAAATTTTTTGCACATCTCAGCAACGCATTGTTTAACATCTCTTATTCTTCCTCCACATCTCTCAGGTCCTGCCCTCTCACGTCGTCATATTCCTCCCTCAATGCCTGCTGGAACTCCTCAGCTCTGCTTCCCACATCCAGTTCACTCACTTCAACTACCTTTCTTCCTGTTCCCACTTTTTTATTTGCCAACCACCTCTGCTCCACTCTTAATCTACTTTCCGCCAGCAGATGGTCAGACATCTGCTGGTGGGAGACATATAAGTATGAAAAAACTGAAATAAATCTTTAATGTTTTATTAGGTTGTGAATAAAATGACCAGTTAGCTAGTTACTGCAGAAACTTCTTGATGTAAAACAACCAAATAGTTGTTTTAAACAAGTTTTCATTCATTACCAAGTGATATTGAAGATTTTTACCAACACTTTTTTCATTACCAAGTGATATTGAAGATTTCTGTTTTGAAATTCGCCAGGTTAGCATCGATACACCTGACTAGGCATTATTATGCATAAACGCAGGAAGATTTTATCCCGACCAAAAGACGTTGATCATAACGTGGGAAGAAAAAAATGATGAGGAATGTTTTGCTACTTTGAAATTCTTTCACGCCTCCTAATTGCACCTGGAACGACCAACTAGACAATTTTCCCTCTAACTGCTCATAAATGCTCAACAACTGCCTCACTGTCTTTCTGTTCTGGTTGGAGTTGTTTAATCGAAAATAATTCATGCTTTAGACCAACCAAAAGAGCACTACTTACATATGTCTGATGAAGTGAAATGCTGAAATGAAACACTCACAGCTACATACCCTAGACTTGCATCTTCATTCACAGCTGAATGTTACTTAGCTACTGAGAAACGTTAAATCTTGAGGAAATCTAGCAAATTAAAGGCAAGCAAGGTCAAATCATGTTAAGCTATTACCTATCTGCTGAGCCATTGAAATCAAATTATAATTGAATGTTTCAAGTTGTTCATGATAAAAAGGCCAAAGGAATGTATTCATCAAGAATATCCTTCATATACTATCGAATAGTAGATCAATCTGTAATCCAACTTTACCTAGCAATACTCGTTGTTTAGGAAAATGCTACAAACACTTTTGTGTTATGACTACATCCTTCGCATAGCAAGCTCCTTGCAAAACACTGTGGCTAACGTGGCTCAGTGAGATGTTTTGTACTTCACATTACAGACCATGATACTGGTTTGTTATTCCTGTAATTATTACTACCAAAACGTAAGCAAACATTTTATCCGATATGAGAATGTATATCATTGTTTTCATCTACTGACTTTTGAATTCAATCCATCCAGCAGCTTTTTGTTTGTCTACATACAGTTAGAATTACAAAGCTATGTAGGACCGACTCGCGGTAATAGCTTTGCCTTTAACATTTGTCTTGAAATTGTTGATCCAGTTCCATTGCTGGTCGACTATTCAAGAATTACAAATTTCAATATGTACCTATTCATTTAGTTATAATATAAACAGAAGCGATTGGTCATCAGGGGTTTGAACCACTATTTTTCAGTAAAGGAACCATAGCAAGTGATGTAGAACAGCTGCCCTTGGAAGAGCAAAATTTCTTGAATATTCAGGGAAAGACTGCTCTGAGGATCCCTCAATAATTGCTCACTGTCACACTTAAATTTTTACAAAAAATTGCTGTCTATCCAAGTATAGAAATTATTTGAGAATCACCCACATAATTCCAATGGAGTTCAAATCTGTCGAAAAAGGTGGCCACAACAAAGCAATTCGTCTCTGACCCCATCGTTTCTAGTCATTCGAGCCGAGTGTGATGGGGCGTTATCCTGCATGAATGTAAGCCGACGTGACACGATGCAGCAACAGCAACTCTTCAAGCCAAGGAAGCAGGGCCGCTTCAACAGCTCACAGCACGACGCAGAAGTAACCTCAACACCATCAGGGATTCAAATGGAGCGTATGAAGTTGATTTCAATTTTTCCTCCCTACATTTTGAATTGCCTGTGGCTTTGGTCCACTTAGTGTGGTCACCCCTTCCCCACCCGTCAGGGAAGTGAAGTGTCGCCTGATTCTTGTCCGATCAACCTTTGTGTATTTTCAAGTGCATTATGCCATCAACTGTATTTTCAGAGGACTTCTGTTGTCAGCCATGGCTTCCAGCAGTCGTTTTGGTAACTTCATAGAGACATGATCAATAAAGAAAAACTTTAGATGGATGACCTGCCTTCACAGACAATTGCAAATTTAATGTGGGTGGATCTCGTTGTGTCCCAAGTACGCTGCAATCAGCGCCGGGTTTACATGGCAAAAGGTCTTAAAAAAAGTCCTGAGGGTGTCGATATAGCGTCCCAATTTTTGCACTACGTCATGCAAAGAAATACCTTTATCTGACTGTCAGCGTACAATACCTCAAAAACACACAAAACCATAGATCAGAGTGCTACAAGGTTGTTTTAAATGTAAACAGTTTTGATTGAATTGAACGGTAGTGTATTTCCAGTTGAAAATAAATTGTTGCCAGTGATCCATATTTTTACCACACTAAAAAAGCAGCAAATTCCAATGTAGGTGAAAGCTAAATTTCTGAAGGTATACACCCTAAGGACCAATATCCCACAAGGAAACACTGGCTCATCTATTATGACAAAGAAAGAGCAGAGCTGATACTCCCAAGTAATTACCACTCACTTATGTAGTCCTTTGTCACAACTCACTAACGTCACCCTCTGACACCACTCACAAACGCTATCTCCTGTCACAACTCTCCACCCCTGTAACCACTCACCTGTGTTGCCCGTCACCCCACGGGGTGGTATCTGGATGTGACATCCAGTTTCTTGTTCAAGTTTTCTTAAGCAGATCCATCTCGGCCCATGCAGCAATAAACAATAAGCCCTGTGGGAGAAATGGAACAAGGCAACTGATCAAAAAAGTTCCACGAGTTACCTAGGTTAAAAGTTGCATTTTGTTGCAAGAATATTTAGTAGCAATATATTAGACACATAGCAGTTATAAGGTTTGTAGAAACATGGCAAGACTTTTCCATTTCTTGATGGTCTTGTGAATTAGAGAATTTGGTAGTAAAATTTCTTGAAAATCAGGAAACACATTTGGTTCTACTACAGGTGGCTAGTTGTAGTCATACATATGTACCTGAAAGGCATTCAAAAGTGTTTGGTTTTGATAGAAGATACACATTTATTTCAAAAATTGAAGTCTAAATACGTTACTATGAAAATTTTCTATGACTGCCTCTAGAGTCAGCTGGCCATAATTTTGATCTCAGGATTAGATGGCTTTAAATTTTGGTCCAGAAAAAAAGTAGTTAACAGCAAGTGTGAATTTAGGCCTAATGATGAAAGTAGGTACATTGGTTTAATCATGGTGCGTTAAGGGACTAGAGAACACATTTCAATAAAAAAATTACATTAATATACTGATAATTGGGTGAGAATCTGGAGCAATTGAGACTTGGCAGCATCTTATTGCAAAGCACCAATCCAAAGTTGTGTACAGCAGCGATGGTAGTATAGCTACAACTTCAACAACGGACCAGTTTCAATTGGCTTAGACTAAAAACGGTTGACAAATGCAAACAAATCATGAACTCGAGCAGTGAACAAAGCACTGGATGGTATGTATAGTCAACTGAACTGGCAATGAGTCAATTGGTACTCTTCATGGGGAGCAAATTTATTGACAGATGCTAGACAATCCTCGAGCAATCTCAAATCCTTGAGGATTTGAGATTGCTTGAGTCTGTGCAGAGGAGATGGACAAGAAATGTGGATGGTCTTGCTGAGTTGGATTACTTTTCCAGGCTGAAGCAACTTGGCTTATTTTCTATAAAAGGAAGGTTTCTCAGGGCGGAAAAATACTGGAGGATCATCTGCAGGTTGGATGGTGGCGTCGACTTTGGGGGTATTTTTCGGAGAGCTCCTGATGCAAGAACTCGGGGCCATCCCTATAAGCTTTTGATGCCGGCTTGTAATACGGACATCAAGAGGAGGTTCTCTGGAGCACGATCTGTTCAGTTGTGGAACAGCCTCCCGAGTTCTGTGGTGGAGTCAGATTCTCTGGCTGCATTCAAGAGGTCGCTTGCGGAGTTTTTGGGTGATACTCTGTTTGAGTTTGTTTAGTTTGGGGTTCTTCTGCAGCGTGTTGGCGTCCTGGCTTTGGATTTGTCTGCTTTTTGCTGTGGCGCTGGAGTGGTGG